>JAWMRA010000028.1:3404583-3467974 GCA_035584735.1 Pseudotriccus pelzelni | reverse complement strand
TCCAAGGCCAGGTTGGACGGGGCTTGGAGCAACCTGGGCTGGTGGAAGGTGTCCCTGCCCGTGGCAGGGGGTGGAACAAGGTGAGCTTTAAGGTCCTTCCAACCCAAACCACTCCATGATTCATTCTAAGTTCTCATGACAACTTTTATCTGGAACAAAGAACTGTAAAGGAGAGCAGCTTGGATCTGATTGCACTACACACAACCCTGGAGATAATATAAAGTAAGAAATGGGAGATAAGTGTTCAGCTCCACAACAGCACTGTACTGGTGTGCTCCTGCTGACAGCCTTGTTCTGCCTGAAGGTTTGTTAAGGTTGATGGTGTTGCTCTCCTTGAAGCACGTCCTCTAATTTGGAAAAGTCATCTACACACTGGCCAAGTTTCAGCAGTCACCAAGCATTTTGTTTGCCCACAGATCGTTATTAAAAGTGCCTTCCTTTTCATTTTTCTGCCTTCTTGGAAAATCTCTCATTTAGGTGACCAATGTTTTTCACTTTTTACTGTTGGAAAAGACCAACATCTTCACAGGAATTCTTTTTGTGATAGCACACTGCTTCAGGTTCGTCCTTACTCTTTTTTTCAGACTCCCTGAAGCAGGATCTGCTAAATACCTCCTCGTTTTGTTTTTGTTTAGCATGCAAAGGATTTGTTACTTCCCTGCACATCACACCTAAACTTTAAACTGAATCTTGTCCCCAAACACCTTTCAGTGTCCCCTCTAATTTCTGGACAGCGAATCCTTTCTATATTTCATCCTTTGTATACACACCTCCATTTCCCTCTGAAACACCCAAGCATTTGTGAATAAGTCAATTCCATCTCGTTTTTCAAAAGCATACCTTAATTTAGTCAATTTGTGAGTCCTGGACCTGACAAGGTGTTGACTGAGGAATAAAATAAGGCAGAAATACGTGAATGAAAGTGATTACCTTCATCTGAAAGTGGCAAAAGATGCGTATGTGGTTCCAAGTTGCCTGCTAAACGGATGAGTTGCACAGTAACTTTTTTCTTAGTGGAGAATGGGTGCTGAGGGACATTTAGGGACACAGTGCCCCTTGCTGGGAGTCGTGGGTTACTGTTCCCGATTGTAGCGATTTGGGGAGCTCATGAGGTCAGTTTCTCGTTTAATGAGCTCGTTCCTGGGAAATATTAAATGCATTAGTGCTAACAATAAACATAATGGAATTATTTGAGTTCTGGCTATATCAAAACAGGCGAATAGGACTGGGAATGAAAGGGAATCAGATTTTAAGTGAGGTTTTGATACACAAAGTTAGATCTGATGAGGTGTAAATGCGTCAAAATGAGTCTCAAATGGCAATGTGAGCTTCTGGCCCGACTGTGCCACAGGAATCCAGGCTGCTTGTCCCACCAGCTCCTCCACCCCAGCACTGGATCCCTGTCAGCTTGGGATTCAGGAACTACCCTGAGCTCTTCTCACCTTGCAAATCATATCAAGACACTGCAGTGAAAATCTTGCCTGGGCCAATTCACCCTATCAGTGATGCAAAAGCACAGAGTCCGTGCTCACATGTTTGCATGATGGCTTTGCAGGGAACAAAAAAATTGGGAAAATCTGTATTAATGTACAAAGAGCTGACAGGATTCTAAATTTGAGGGGCGGTTTGTTGGGTGTGGAAATATGCTCTTGACATAGTTCATTGCAGGTGGTGACCTTGCTTTGTAGAAGGCTTCATTTTGCTCCAAGTAGCTTGGATTCATTGGTATAAAGAAGTTTTAAAAGTGTAATTAACTTCTGCTGCTGCCACAAAAGACAATACCTACCTCTCGTTCTTCGTTTCTTTCTTTGTTGAGGACACAGAGGGAATAATCACTATTGTGAGCCTGAAAAAAAAAAAAAAGGAGAACACTAGAATAAATGGATTGCTTTCCTTACATAGGAATACAATCCCTGAAAAAATTTAAATTTTGCCCTGAAATCCCTGGAAAAGTTTAAATACATAAATCAGATTATCCCATTTTCTTTCCTGTGTTAGAGTCACAGTGAGCCAAAGTGCCCTACTCGTGTTTCTGGCCCAAATTCTCGTTGCTCGAATAGTTATCCACATCAGAGTATTGGGGTGAATAGTGTCAGATACAGTCCCATCAACAGCTAAACAACTCCAAAGTGCTTCCATTTACTGCTCACACCATTAAGGCTTGGAAAATGAATAGGAACAACAGAGCTGCTAATTGTTAATTATCATATTACTCAGATTGATCCCTCCCAAAAACAATTCAATGGGTTGTTAATAGGCCTATTAATCGGGTTAACGTTCACAGCACGAACTGTTTGCACTGTCCCAAACTTTTAAGCACCTGAGAGGTGAATGTCCCTTTTCCTGCCTCCCTGGATGACCTTTGGTAGACTCTCTACTCTGGCTCACTCCCAGTCAAACTTCACCTCACACTGGAGTACATTGGGAAGCGCAAATTTAAACGTCTCCTGCATCGGCTGTGATATTTTACCTGCTCGTTTTCAGGTTGCCTATTTGCAGCCAAGTAAAAATCAAATTTAGGGAGCTTTTAAACCCAAATTTGAGCTTCTGTATTCCAAGAGCTCTAGAGCTGCGCTACATGGAATATTAAAGATGCTTTACTGCTGCCAGTTCTGCTGCCCAGCAGCAAGGAAAGAGGGATTTAATCAACTGAGAGTGCCTGGGCAAAGTGGTAAATCATGCAACACTTCTCAGCAGCGGGCAGTGCCAGCCTGATTAGGCACAGCAGACTCTACAGCCAAAGCATTTTAAGTGTATTTTATTGCACCAAGAGTTGCCAACAAATCCTTGCTAATGTGATCAGGGTGCTAATGAATAATGACACCAAAGCTGCTTCTGGCAGCTTTTCCAAAAAGTGACCCAGGCCACACTACCCAGCAAAGTTCACCTGCTGGGAGACCTTTGTGCCAGAGAAAATGTTGAGAAAGAAGTAATAAGACAACCTTGCATGAGTCATTTTGGTGAAGTAAATTGACTTTATTTTGGAATATCTGCATAATTGTATTTGTGAATATTTTTGTGGCACTTATAGGTGCTTTTTTTCCCATGGTACAGTTATCAAAAACAAATTTATAATGGTTAGAAGATGGACTGCTTGAGGGAAAACCCAACTAGTAGGTAATTGAACACTGAGTATGAGAGACCAGATGAATTTTTGCTTCACCAAAAGCTGAATTACAGAAGCAGCTAGGATTTTTAATATATGCTTAACACACATTCCTCTGATGAGATATGATGATTAAAACAAGTCAGAGTAGGCTTTTACATTTCTAAATTCCTCTCTTTACTGTGTTTTATATTTTTCTCAAACATTTGCATTGGAAGTTCTTGCTAGAGGAGAAAGCTATAAAAAGCAGCCACTGGAGCAATATAACCTGGGTCTTCTAAAAAGCTTGGGCAGTAAAATGTCATCATTTCTCCAGAAAATAAATGTTCTCATGACTTTCAGAGGAGGCCCATTGCTCCCTGTAAGTAATAAGGTGGAGTCAGGAGAGCATGTGGCTGCTGAAAGGAGATAAAGTGATGAGCACAAAGCAGGCTCTGAAATGGTCCTAAAGTTCAGTCATCACTTGTTGGTATCAGCCAAGGTGGCAAAGATCACAAGTTATGATCATATGATAAGGCATAAAAAATATTTATGTGTATTACTAAGGGATACGTGTCAGACTAAAGCACTTATCTAAGCAGAGCCCTTTTATTCTGTGATACTTGTTCTCCCTCCATTCTTTCTTACTTGATTTTAGGGCTTTTTTGACCTCTCTCTCACCTGTGTGAGAACAAGATAGGACAAAAAAACTGGTATAACATAAAGAAAGGCTCGATGGCACAGCCAGGGACATGGAAAATCAAATCTGAGGCACAGTAACCTCTGGAGTTCCGTAACAAAAACCTGCTGATTCATTACAGCCACAAACAAGGAGCCTGACAGCAGTGAACACTTCAATTTGCAGCTGCTCGTTTTTCTTAAAATTTCCCTTGCAAGAGTGTAAATACAGAAGTAAATATCTCTGTGCAACACTAATTCAGATTAAAATTACAAGAGGGGTTTTGAGGATCAAATATTGAGATAATTTTATGCAGAAAAGGTAAATATTTACACAGGTAAAGAAGTTTTCAGTTTCATAAATTTTTAATTTAAATTTAAGACTCCCAACAGAAAAAACTTGCAATATTATGCATAAATTGGCAATTAATGTCAGAACATTCTTACTATTTCCATTTTACTTAATTTCAGTATATCTCATTTAACTTCAGAAGGAAAATTATGATGATTTACGTGTCCCAGACGTGTCAAAAGAGATATTAAGCAGTATTAGGAGTTAAGAAATAATCTGCTTTATTTTCATTCCTTCCAAGGACTGTGCAGGGGAATAATGTGAAAGGCTTAGGAAATGGGTGTAATACCTGTCAAGTAATGTTATCTGTGAATGTCTGTGAATTTTCCAAAGTTAAACTACTTTATATCAAATTCCTCAAGTTCTTAAGGAATAAGCTTTTGTTAAATGAGCTTGCAAAGATCCACTTTCAATGGGCCATTTTTATTTCCTTGGTGTGTCCAGTGCTTTATAAACATGTTGTTTCTGGCTGAGACCACAACTCCTTGCAGGAAGGATGTTTTTGCATCTTGAGATGTTTGTGCTGTGCTCTCTGCAAGGCTGACTGACCCTGTCCAAGCATTGTTGTAACTAAGGTAATTTTGAGAAGCAAGACCTATCTGGCTGTCATAGAAAGCAAACAGAGCAGCCCTGTATTTCAGTATTTTATCACACTTCCAGAAGTTATACCTGTGATGTCAAAGGAGAAGGCCTCACCAAGTACGTCTATGAAGGCCCAGGACATGGTCTGGTCTCCTGCTGAGGGGTCACTAAACCATCTGCTGCTCTGGGATAGGATATTCTGCATGCAAACATTCATATAATATCCAATTCTGCACAGAACCCAGCCAGTCTGGATTTTAGACTATCTGTGACGAGGGTAGTAGGTGCAATGTGTAGGTATTAATTACCTCTGGGTTTGCTGAAACCCAAGAAAAAGCTTTATGGAAGCTTTTACTGATATCACTCTGTAGTGACTCCAGTAGAATCCAACAGAAAACACTTGGTGTGAGTTCCCTGGAGCCACCACACAGCTGACAGTCCCAGAGAGCAGAGAGGCAGCTGGCATTGTCTGCTGATGGAATCTGCTGGAATGATATGCAGGTTCATCACATGCAGGGGGACAAGGAGGTGAGGGCACTGAAGCGTGCCTGGATTCACAGGGCGAGTGTGTTGCCACTGTTACTAACTCTGGACACCTTTATTCCACATTCTGCTTGGTAAAACTGATATATGTTGATATTTCCTCTTCATACCATTTGAAACTGTAAGGACAGACTTCATTTATTACCCTTTAAAACCACCTCCTGCCTCACTGGGGAAAAGGAAGCACCTCCTGTTGCTTTGTGCTGTAAGGCAGTTTGAGTGTGTCTGTACAACGCACTGATCTGATTATCAAATTGCGTGAACCCTTTTTATGATTTGTCTAACTTCCAAACTGGTTGAAAAATGAGCACAATAAAAAAAGGGTTGTGCAACATTTCCCTGGTGATGTCAGTGCTAATACGCCAGAATGCACAGAAATGGGGGTTGTGTGTTACTATAGACATTTGGCTGGGTTTTAATGTGCCTGATTTGTCATAAAACAATTTCTCTGTGCTTCCAAAGAAATCCAGTAATGCCATAAGAGATTTCACCCATTTAGAGTTTACAAGAGAAATTATCAGCTGTCAGACTGGTTCCTGGAGCACCCATCCAAATTCCCATTTTTGTCTTTTTGAGGAGTTCGGGGTTATTTTTTCTTTTTCTTGTGCAGTTTCATTGTACACTCTAAATAATTTTTATTAGGGAAAAAAAAAAAAGAGAAAGCCCTTGTATACATGTAAAATCAACCTGAGCAGGACAGACCCTGAAAAGAATATAATTTTAACACTATTTTTAATTTCTTAGCTATAAACCAAGTTTGGTGAGGAAAAGGGGAGAAATGCCTCTCTTCCTATTTTTGAAAACATAAAATCATAGAATTGTTTAGGAAGGAAAAACCCTCAAAGTTCATCGAGTCCAAAGATCATCAAGTCCACCACTAAACCGTGTCCCCAAGTGCCACATCTACATGTTAAAGCCCTCTAAGGGCAGTGACAGGTGTTAGCCTTTGATGCCAAGTAGCTGCACAAAGTGACCACAGGTAATAACTCCTTAACTTAGGTCTCAGTTATTCCAGAGCAGCCTTGCTCAGATTTGAGAGACTGTCAAACTCCAGTGGAATTAACTGGTTTCGCACATTCTCTCTTCTGCTAAAAGAATCGGATCAAATGCCAGTATTTCAGTTGACTTCTTTGTTTCAGAACTTAATGTGTCTCCGTGACCAAGGCAGCTCATCCAGGGGCACACCTGATGGGCTCTGTGCAGGCACAGGCACAGCCAGGACACGTGAACAGGAGATTTGCCACAAGAGAAATGCAAAAGCTGGAGTCAAAGGCAGGGGAGACCCAGTTGTCTCAGCTGTCACTGTGGTGAACAGCAAGGAAAAGGCTTCCTTTGGGGTTGTCTGACTGAGCCTGAATTCCCTGCTGTGGGTGGCACTGTGAGGGATAAGCACTGACAGCACAGAGTGGGAGCAGCTCCTGTGGGCGTGGATCTGCCTTCCTCTGCCGCAGCCTCCCCCAGGGTTACAGGACGAGCCAATACAAGATGCTATTAAGGCAGTGGCATTAATTACCTGACATCTATTACATACTTGTCATGTTCACATCTGGACTAAAGCAGCAGCCTTTTCAGCAAGCACGAAGCTGCTGTGCTCTTAACTTTGCCTGACACAGCCTGGCTGTGGGAAGGAGGGCATCTAGTGGCTTCTCTGCTTCTGCCGCTCCAGCTTTCAGGTTTTAATACTGGCGGTGGAATTTTTGACACAGTTGTATTCATATGGTATGAACATTGTTGCAAAAATTAAGATTTTATTTCTTTAATTATTTATTTTCATTCCAGAATGCCAGTTTATGAAAAGCCTTAGTTACAGGGAAATGCCCAGTTGAACAACCGAGACAGGAATTGGTTCAGGATGTTTTGTTGTGCCTCCTCCTGGCCATTTCATGAGTTAATCAAAAACAGCCTTCTGATAAAGCAACAAAGGTAATCAAGCCTGTAATTTCACAATGATAATAACATTTCCCAGAGCAGAACGTTACCCTTTTGTTCAATTCTCATTTCTGTATCCCCATTGCTGAGAGGGTGTTTCGTGTAGTAATGTATGCAAGCTGGCAAATGAAAAATAATGTAGATAATTACAACAGAAGCAGCTAATAGAAGCTGTGATATCTACATCTTGTCTCTACCCATTACAGTTTATAGTATTAAATGAATTTAAATTAGGAAGGCATAATTTGCTGTGTAGCAAATGATAAACTTGACTTACTCATAAAAACACTCTCCCTTGTATCTCCGTGTAGCATTTCAGGCACTGGGCTGTTACTGCTGTGAAAAGCCAGGAAGATAAAACAGCAGTGGGAAAATATTTATAAAACCAGAGCTATTAAGTAATGCCATCTCAATCAAAAGGGCTCAGCATTTTCCAAGAGGCAATCTGGAATCACTGGTAGGATCTGGAGACAATTTCACAATTCCTTGCTTTCTGAACTCACTTTTCCTGGGTGGATGAGCAAAATCTTCCTGAATGGCATTTGGTGTGTGACAGGATGCAGGGAAAAAGATGTGAGTGTAGTTAAGAGCTAGAAATAGATATAGTTCTGTGGCGCTGGGTAGCTGCTAATGGAGTAAATGGTCACAGTTGCTTCAAGTCCTATGTCATTGCAGTGGTTTTATTATCAGTGGGAAAATACTTGATGGCATCAGAAATTGCTTTTATTGTGAAATCCAAAAAGCATGAGGAATTTCTAAATGCTTCTTGAAAATCTTCCACTCAGCTCGTGAATGGATCTGAATTTCACTTTAAACATCCCTGCAAGAACAGTTGTGTTTCCAGTTCCATTGGCTCCGAATTTGCCTGCCAAGCTTTCATTAGTCGCCACCCCTTTCCATGACACGTGGACCATGAAGAAAGGAAAAATATCAGTGAATCTCCCAAAGTTCCGCTAAGGATAGTGTTTATTATTAATTTCCCAAATTATCCCACCAGAACTGAATTGATATTTACTGTTCATCTTTTCAAAAATTCACCACCCAGTTACCTAACTTCACTAAAAAACCTGAACAGCACAAATATTATATGCTGCAAATATGCCTTTATTTTTGCATAAAAGTTACTCATACCGACTAACCAGTTTCAGTACACATTTCCATTATACATTAGCATTATACAGGCACTTAACAATATTCAATATTCGGTTCAATATTCATCCCACAATAACAATATTCAGTTATTGAATATCCACATCTTTAACATGTCATATAATTAACTTAAATAATACATTTAATAAAAGTTATAGTTTAAAGCCTATTGCTACATAAAAGAACTTTCCAGATTACCAAGTGGAGTCCTTCCAGAGTATCTACATGGCAGAATTTTATGCTGTTTTTGCTCAAAAATAATTTTCAGAAACACATTTTGGAGCACCAGGAAGCACCTTGTAGGTTCAGTGTTGGGATTTAAACTGCCTCTGCCAACAAGAGGAAGACAAGATCATCTGAGATATTGAAACCTGCCATTCTGGGAGCTCGAAAAACAGAGCACTGAGCAGGAAAATACTGACTGGGCGAGTTAGAGAAGGAAACAGGGCTCTGTTTATCTTCCACTCCAGGAATAGGCCAGTTCTCTGCCCGCTGCAGGAGCAACAGTGTTGCTGTTCAGAGTTTGCTGCAGTGAAACTCAGTATCGCACACGGAAAGCCAAGATAGGTGTCTGACCCTGACACCCTCTGCCCGCAGCAATCAGCAAACCACAGCGTGCAGACCAACCCTTACTAAGCTAAGGGCAGGATTTTGCACGGGCTCGACAGTATTTAGGGTTTTTTGTATCAGTTCTTAATTACCTCCCTGCAGCGAAAGGCTGCCATACCTTTCATTCCGTAGTTTCAATAACAGTGATTAATATTGTGCTAATCAAGTCTTATTTAGAGTTTCAGAAGAGTGTTACATGCTGTAACAGTGTAAATGATGTATTGCAATGTAACATTTTGTATTGCATAATTTCCTGAGGTTTTTTGGCTGAAAACTCCCCAAGCAAACGGGTTTCACTTGTTATACTGTGTCACAAAAACGTATTATAACCAAGGGTTTACTGTTCCTATTTCATGAGTGTGTATTAAGGCAAGTCTGTTTCTTAGCAATCTTTTCTATCTGTCACTCTTTGTCTCAACCTGTAACTTTTAAAGAAAAAGTCTGCTTTTGCTTTACTCACTCATACCATGATCTGGTCAGGCTTTTTTTTGGCCATCAGCATTTACCAGTTTTCATTGCCCAAAATCCAACCTGTGCTCTAAGGCTTATGAAATGCATTATTTTATCAGAAATAACTGTCACATGTCGAGGATGAGTGACTTCTGTGTGCATTGGTTTGGTTTCTGCTTGGCTTTCCTTGCAATCTGGATGAACGGTTTTTATACTCGGGCAGTGGTAACAAATCGGTTTCTCTTTTGTCAGAGCTTTTCATGTGAAAGTTTAATAACACGCCTTGAAACTCCAGACTCTCCTATTAGACCCACTAGGACATTTTTTATGAAAGGTAAAGCTTTCAAGGTAACAGCAAAAGGTAATATTTTCAGTACAAGTTTATATGGCACCTGGGGACACGGTTCAGGGGTGATTATGGTGGTGCTGGGTCGATGGCTGGATTAGATGATCTTGAAGGTCGCTTCCAACCTTGATGATTCTGTGATTTCCTTATACCTCATTTCCTGTTACTGCAGTGTTGTAAATGTGACTTCCTTAAAAGACAGACTCTATTAATGTTTATTAATAGATTAATTAACTTTATCAATGTTCACTAATAGTTATAAAATATTGTTTGACTTTGAAGTCAGTAGATTTTTTTTTCTACTTCCCTTTAGAACATTTTTCTTTAAAACGTCTTTGTAACCATAAGATACAATATGAGATTGTCTCTGTCTTTCTACTTCATCTGTGATTATACAGGAAAATAGTCTTGTATATCCCTTATTTTGAAACCCTGCTGTTCGTTGGTTATGTATTTAACTGTTTTATTTTGCCTGAAATAGTAGTCAGAGTAATTTTGCTGCAGAGCTGAGGAAGGCGCTTCTGTCAAGTGATCTGCTGTGTTTTAGTCACATGCAGTGCTTGCTGGTTCCCATCACAATCCCAATTTCACATCCTCAAATACGCTTCTAGTCTTCCCAATCTTTTCTCCTCCTTAGAGAACGGGGCTGGTAGTAATTCTGTCTTTACCTGACATCCATAAAGGCGCCTGAGCAGCTCCATTTCCCATAACCAAGCGTGTTCCCCGAAAGCCTCCGGGCACAGAGCTGTGTGTTGGAGTAGCCTGTGATTAAAGGGAGGTACAATCAGCTTCACCTCTGCGTATCTTTGCACATAAACCTGGGGGGTTATTTCAGGCAAAGCTGAAACTGCAGCTCGTAACCGACAGGCTGATGTGAAATTGTTGGCAACGCCGAAGAGAACACTGCTCAGAGAGGTGTAACTTAATAATTCAAACTATTAATTTCAACTTTCAGTTTGAAATATTACCTTATAAAGAAACCCAGACAGTATTTCAGTTCCAAGTAAATTTGACTGCAGAAATTAAATCTTTCTTTCTCTTTTTTTTTTTTTTCTTCTTAAAAGGAAATGCCACATACAGTCAACCTTCAGCACTTTTGGTCTTCTTGCTTGTTAATATCTCACATTATTGAAGATTATTTTTAGAAAGGCCTTGCTTTTAACACCCTCTCTCTTTGGTTTGTCCAATGAGTTCTGGCAATTCAGTTCACTGTACATATTTTAAAAATATTTTTTCTGGTCATTACAATATTCTGTTTTCCTTCTGCAGTTAGTTTACAGAAGAATTTAAGTATGATGCGAGAGATTATTGTACCTATATTTATATATACCTCTTTTTTTCGGTTCTTCTATATAGCGAAGATATATTGCATGTTTTTTGGACATACCTGTACTTTAGCTTTCTACAAGCAAAATCACCAGGTTGTGCTGGACTTTTTTTTTAGGGGCACATTCAGCTTGTTTGCACTGGGGTCCTGCGAGAGGCTGTAAATTGAGAGTACAGGAATTAGTGCAGGTGTGAAGTGTCTCCTCCTCTGCATTTCTCATCTCCAGAAAGCCCCACAATCTGAGCAGCACACAGTGTTTTCTTTTTGAATCACAGTTTAATTGTGCCTAACCAGAAAATGCTGTTCTGAGTTGCAGTTCAGCTTCCCTTGCAGCCATAACCCAACACACACAGAATGCTCTTTTTTAAAGAAGAATTTTTGATGAAGGCACACCCTGAAAAGATGCAGAATGGCAGAGTCAGTAAATGCAGGCAGCTGATTCCTGTGTCCATCTGTTCTCTGCTGCACATCCAAGTCATTCCGCTCTCCTCTGAGGCACTGGGAACTCCTTCTCCATCAGTGCCAAACAGCAAGTTCAAAATACAGATGAATTCTGAGCAGCAGGAAAAGTGGTTTCGGTAAATTAAAGAAAAGTGCTGACAGTCATTCCCTTGCTTGGTGTCCCTGGCTTTAAGTACAGCAGGGCACAGGCTGGGGAGGAAATGAGCAGTTCCCAGGTCCAGCTCATTAGTTAGCAGGTTTTGCTGGTTTGAATTCAAGTCAGGTATGTGCATCTGAGGGCAGTGTTTGACTGTGTGTTTAGACACAGTCTAAATTGATAAATCTGTCTAGCAAAGTGCCTCTCTTGTCTTCCTTGACATTAATCTTCCTTGTTCATGATCTGAGCTTTGCTCATCATAGCTTGCCCCATGTGAATTTAAGTTGATGACAGAAAGGAACTGTCTGTTTATGAATTAGTTGCTGCAACTAATGATGCAATGAGCTCTCAAAGGACAAGAGGAAATTCATTCACCATTTCCCCCCCACCCCCTTGACACCTCAGCCCTCTTCTCTGTTTCTTCTGCAACCCTTGCAGCATTTGTGCTACTTTTCACCTCCCACTCCTAAAATCGTAACTCCTCCAGTGCTCCTGCAACTTGCTGGCCCCTCAGGTGCTGGAGGAGGGACACACCACGAGGCTTTCCCTGCTGATGGACATCAGGCAGTGAAGCCTTTGGGCTGCCCATGTGTGGGGTCTGCACATCCCCCCCGCCCAGGTGGGCTCCTCCCTGCCCCAGACTGGGAGGGCTGTTCCAAACTGGAGGGACCAGCTTGTCCCAGTAACTGCCAGGAAGGAGCCGTGGCACAAGCAGGCTGTGGTGACAGCAGAGTCCTCACTGCTGGTGAAAACGGCTGTGTGGCTGCTGCCTGCAGACCCCACCAGCACCTGGAAGTGCTCAAGGCCAGGCTGGACAGGGCTTGGAGCAACCTGGTCCAGTGGAAAGCATCCCTCTCCATGAGCAGGGGCTTGGAACCAGATTACCTCCACGGTTCCTTCCAACATAAACCATTTTACACGTTGGAGAAGTTTTGGAGGACTGTCTCTTGTGGTAGACACCACACACAGGAGCAGGAGAAGAATGTGAGGGAGAAGGAGCAGCAGAGGCATGTGATGAGGTGCTGGGGGCTGGTTTCCTCAGGGACAGCCCAGACAGCTCCGTGGCAGCAGGAGAGAAGCACCAAAATCCCCCTGAAGTCTCTGGTACCTTGGGATTTTTCCTGCCAGGGAATGGGGTGCTCAGAGAGCCTGGCTGTGCTTCTGGAGCAGCCAGAACATCCCTGGAGGTGAGCCCTGGAAGGCCCAGGGCAGCAGCCCCTGGAGCTGAGGGCTCTGTGCCTGTGTGCCCTGCAGGGGATGATGTCCGTGGCTCTGGCTCTCAGCACAGGGACCTGACCGACTTGTGGGGTTCCCTCAGCTCAGGGGGATATCAGAGCTGGTGCCCCCAGGCAGGGGAGCCTGAAGGGGCTGTGCCCTCACTGTGAGACATTTGGGGGACACTCCCAGAGGGGCTCAGTGTCTGCCCTGGAGCTGAGCACGGTCTCCATCATTTCATTGTGCCTGTTCTGAAAACACAGCCCAGGGTGAAATAACGACCCCCTTTTCTCCCCTTTTTTCAGTGTTGAAGCAGCTTTCCAGTGAGGTCACATGCTTCAGCTTGCCTGAGGGTGTCCTGATGCCTGAGGAGAGAGGAGCAGGAAGAACGGGGGAAGAAAGAACCCCGGGATCTGGTATTTAATCTCAGCTCTGTCACTGACCAGCAGACGATGTTTTAAGGTCACTTACGGAATCTGAGATCACAGTGTGGCCTGGGGGAGATGCACCATCACAGTCAACACTTGACTATTTTCATGTGTGCTTTAGCTTTTCTTTCCATAAATTGCTATTAGAAAAAAATTCAATGTCTTTTTAGATCTCTCAGAAAGCTTTCAATTAAAAAAAATATAGGGATATGTTTGAGGAATTCTTCATCATTATATATAGGCTTATTCACTATTAGTAATTTCATGTTAAACTCCCAAAAAAGTTTGAAATGCTGTCTCAAAACGAAAGTAAAATAAATAAAATCCAAAATTTTTATTCTTCCTTAAGAATTAAAACTGATTGACCTCTGACTTGACTTTCAAAAAAACACTAATGAAAATGAGGTCTAATCATTATAGTTTTCAAATGCTATTATATATTTTTATGTGAGATATATACGTATATATATCATATGTATTAAACCTTAATAATTTTGTGGGTTGTCTTTTCAGGATCTTTGGCCCTGGCTGATGAACTCACCATGAAGCCACTGGGTGAAGGGAAGAGGGACTCAGACAAAGAGTCAGTGATAAATGTATGGTATATTTTGGTTTTATTTCTCAAGGTGCTGAGGTGTTCCACACAGTGAACGTTATTTATGGATCAGCCAGAGTTTTCACAGATTTTATTTTTAGAATTTCTGAATGATAAATAAAGAGCTTATACCTAAGCCAGAAAACGTGACATGTGCACTTCTCTTTAATATTTTTTCCTAAGGGAAAAAAAAATCCTAAAAAAGAGTCTAGCGTGAATTTGAAAATTCAAATTATACTTAATTCAAATGGTTTCTAGTCTTAATTGTCTCTAGATTTTGATTGGGTTTTAAATAAATGTTAAAGGGAGGGAATATGATTTCCAAAGGAAGCAAAAAGTTGTTGATAATAAACTTATCACCCTCACAGACACAAATGTTTCTGGGTGGGTTGTGGCAGGTTCATTAACACTCAATGCTAATAGTGACCATTTCATTATGCACATTAATGTCACAGTAGCTCCATCTCGTGGCTGATGATACCACTGGACTCATTTTAATTTTGATTCTGTAGGAAAGAGGTCAAAAAAAAATGAAACAAATGCTGGTGAGGAGAGGAAATTGCAGACAGGATTCATTTCATTGCAGCTGTTTGTAAAAAAAAGAAAAAAGCAACAGAAAAAACACCCTTACCCTGAGTGTTTAGTACCTGCCTGCCATAGTTGTAATTTTCCGTATCTAAGTGGATAATTATAATTATAATTATAAAACAGGGGAAGTTTTAGTTCAAATGTTAATTAAGGAAATCAAAGCAAACAATTTCACGGCTATTTCAGTGAGTTTATGAATCACATCTACCCTGCCAGTTATGTTTTGTTCCTATTTCATACAGGGCACCACAAATGCTGCTGCTGCTGGGCAGTTTAACCTTGAGACTGCAATTCAAAATCTTGAGAAAATGTCCAGTGAGTTGAAGAAGCTAAATGGTAACTCTGCCTTCATCCTCCAGTTACACAAGAAGCTGTTGAAGGCGTTCTGAGAGTTGTGAAGGGCTTGGTTTTCTCTGTGATGCAAATGTGTTTTCAGGGCATGAAACAATAGATTTGCTGGTGTTCGACAAATTAATTAAGCAGCAGTTACATGTAGCAATAGACTCGACAATTAATTAACTATTAGTTACCTGTAGCAATAGAATCAGGTGAGTTGAGTATTCTATCTTCTAATACAAGTATTACTAATCTTAAGTGTCTTGAAGTAAACTAAACAAGGTAACCCTTCAAACCTGCGAATGAGCTGATAGATGAACACTTGCAGAAGTGCTGTGTGTTGATGCCACTCAGTTAAAGCCACGCTGATCAACCACCCTTTGTCTTTCAGTGCAAAGCCACCTACTGCTTTGTGACCTTATTCTGAACTTCAACCGTCCTGGAAAGGCCAAAGACTTAAAAGAAGCTGAAGAAAAGACGTGGAGTTTGACGGATTAAACATCCATCTTTTTGTGTTGTCGTCTGTTAATACTGCTGAAGTTTCCTTTTCTCTTTTTCTTTTTCTTTTCATTTCCTTTTTTCTTTTTCTTTTTCTTTTTTTTTCTTCATTTTCTTCCTCTTCTTCTTCTCCTTATTTTCTTCCTCTTCCCTCAAAAGTCTGAAGTTTGAACTGTCCAATGATAGTGTGGTTTCCTGCAGTCAGGTTATTTTTATTTTAAACAGAAAATGTGGAGTGGAAAAAGCCATAAGCAGGTTACTGATTTTGAGAGGGTGTTTCTTTTTTTTCCCCACGATGCCCAATTCCAGCCCACCAGGGCTGGAAAAACTGATGTAATTAATTAGAAAGGTCAGGAAATTGGGCATGAAGTTTTTCATGTGGTTGTCTCCTTTTAAATAAAGACAGGTTGGACCAGCACCAAAGATTTGAAATCACTTCTAGTCGTTCCTCTTTTATCTCAGTTTGGCTCTGGAAAATGGGGTAAGAAGCAGTCGTTGAAAGAGGAACCGCAGCTTGTCATTTGAGCTGCCTTCCTGGTTCTAAAAAAGGTGCCAGAGAGCAGATTACTGGAAAACCAAAAGTACTTTTGCTTTTAGTTTCTGCAGTGACTCCCTAATGCACCTGCACAAAAAAAAAAGGGCCTAAATGTCCCACCCTGAAATCTTCTTGGCCCAAAATTTGAGCAGCCACTCTTTTCAGGTAGTTCATTCCAATTAATATTCAGTCATCCTTTACTTGTGGACAAGTGTTTGCACCTTTGGTGTATTTTATTTTTCTTTTACCCAGGGTATTTCTGTGAATAATAAAACTGTGATTTATTCCACGGGAAAAAATGTGCAGTGTTAGAATTTGCTGTGCTGGTTTGCATCTCATTTCTCTTGCACTAGTGAGATGATTTAAAATGAATAAAACACAGTTCCTTGGCAGGTATTTCTGAGTTTCTTGAGTCACATTTTTCAAGGCAGTGCAGTGGAATAAAATTACAGCCTCCAACTCAGTCAGTGGTAACGCAGGGGATGTTGTTCTCAGTTTTAGCATTTTTTTTAAAAACGTAGATTAGAACTGATTTTCTTTTCAGCAGATTAAAAAATTTTGGGCTAGAAACAGCTTTCCTCAGCTGAAGAATTTTTAAATTTTTATTTTTCTTCTCTGTTTTTGGACCCACAGCTGCATGGAAATGAAATTCCCTAACTTAGAACTCTAAATATTTTAGAAAGGCAAGTAACATTTACAAAACATATCTATTTAAACTGTTCATGGAATCTGATTATTAGGTCCGAGAAGCTCGACAGCTTGCATGGGAGGTATTTGTCTCCCTCGAATTTCGGTTCCAGTGTTTCAAGTGATGCAGAAACAAATGGCTTTAATGGAAAAAAACGTGACAAATCTACCAAATCAAACCAAGGTTTGCCAGAAGACGAAAGTTATTAGAAAACAGAGGCAAGGAGTTGGATAAATCCCTCTAAACAAGGGTGGGGCGAAAACTCTTCATGCTTCAGTGGTCATCAGTTGTAACTTGTATTTTAGAACTGAGAACATTATTTTCTTTTAAAAATACAGTAAACCAGAGGGCAGTGGTGTAAGAGGAACTAAGCTTAGGCTGCTGCCTGTGCTTTCCAAGAGCTTTGGGTGTGTTCTGCCAGTCAGGAATCACATGGTGATGTGATAAACTTGTGGCTGTGCTTCCTGTAAAAGGCAGTTGCTGGATTTAATCAGGCTGAAGAAAGGTCGGTGTTAAAGGGGAAAAGCTGGTTCCGAGTCAGGGTAGAGGATCCCAGGGGATACATCATTCCAGTGTGTGGGATAAAGCATGGAATCCTCAGTGGTGTGCCAGAAAGTGGTGGCTGTAGGTGTGGGAGTTCTCTGGAAAAGTGTGAAAAATCCAATTTCCCAGCGGAGTAACCCAGACACAAACCCTGCCAGGCACCTGCACGCCCAGGCTGGGAGGGATTTTTGGTGTCACCGAAACCTGTGTGCCCCTCAGATCCAGGCTGGAGCCACAGCCTTTTCCCAGAAGTGGACATAGTTACATTTACTGGGGAATAAAGAGGCTTTTATTGTCTTTCGTCCACTCCTCAGCTGTGACAAGGTTTGGATCTACTCTGTATCAGCAGAAGTAACACAATTGCTGCTGCAGTTCCCGTCCAAAAAAAGCGCTTACTTTTTTTCCCCATGAAAACAGAGGCTTGTATGGATCTTTATTCCTGAGTCCTCTAATTTGGTGTGGGAATAATTTCAAGAGGACATACACATCTTGGAAGATAAAAAAGTTCTCATGTACTGTATGATTAGTAGACAGTAACAAACACACTGGAGGAAAATCACATTTAAGGCATGCTGCATTTAATGCATCATTAAAAAATTATATAATCCTTTTTCCTTGAATTAAAATGATTTTTAATGACTTCATGATTTTAGTTTGCAGAAAAAGGAAGTATCTTCAAGTTTACAAACTTCACTAGGCTTCAGTACGATGTGTGATCTTCATGAAGGTCTCATTTAAATATGTCCTGCAGCATATTTTAACATGCACTGGTTTCTGGAACCTCTGTCTTTTCCATCAATCAGAAGAAGGGGCGTCCTTTGGAAGTGGTCAATGATATCTGCCACAGAAGAAAAATCCTGGGGGGTGGGAAAAATGAGAAGGCTGTGACAGAAATGTCAGAATTATCAGCAGTCAGTACAACCAACAGGGGGTTTTTAACCTCTAAATATTTAGCAATCTGGTATATTAGCGGTAAATAAACATTCCCTGACCGGGTATGTGGATTTCTAATGGCTGTATTCTGAGTTACCCCTTCATCCCCTGAGTGCAAACAGGAGAATCTGATTTTACTTCCAGCAATAACAATATTCTACCAGGAATAACTCTTAAGACCAAAAGCAGAATTCCAGCCCAGGAAAACCTGACACTTCAGAATGAGAGAAGAGATCCCTTACAATGAAAAGAATCAGTGTGAAAACACGTGATACCTCTTTTCCTTTTAAGCCAGTTCCTAACAGATACAAGTGCTCTTGCTCCTGGTAACGGATCTGGATGTTGTACACTTTGTCCCTGTACAGCACCATCAGGACATATGGATGAGTAACAGTTTTCCTTGAGCTGTCTCTCACCAGGAATGTTCCATCCTGAAAGAGGAAAAAAGGACAGGTGACAAACAGGAGTCGCTCCTGGGTTTGGTCAGTGTAACCACCTTAAGTACAGCACTCCTTCTAAGCGGTTTTTCTTTCTGAAATCTTTTTCCCTCTGCTAAGAGAAACTGCACTGTGAGAGAGTTTAAGCCATTCATCAAATGTGTTGGCTTGCAAGTTTGCTACTTAAAGCTTCCTGTGTGTTACCAAAGCAGATTTTTTTAGGGAAGGAAGGAGTGATGTTCTGTGAGGGAGAGATTCCATTAAAGGAGGAAGTAAAATATCAAAGGCCAAACCCGACATCACGTTGACCAGAAAAGAAGTTCATTTCTGCCAAGTGCCAGTCGAGGTTCTTGTGTGATGCATTTACAGACAGCCTAAAATAATGGCAGTGGCTGTGTCATTTAGGTAAAGGCTGTGATACTCTACCACTCCCTCTCTGCTTTTCTTCATTTCAGATCTGGCTTGACAAGTCTTCCACTGAAATCCCTTTCTTAAGGGATTGTGATCCCATAAGCTGGGCCTTACTCCGAGTGATTGGAATATTGTACGTGTCACCCTCAGCTCATGGCAAGTGCTGTGGAGTAACCACATCTCCCCAGTGATTATTTCATTTATATTTATAGTTTCAGTTTGTCTCCACGTGCACAGATAAGCCTGGGTTTCATCTGTCTGTGTCTGTGCTTCATTTTGTTGGTCAGCACAGGCTAGAAAAGGGTGGGATCTTATAATTCAAGCTGCCTAAAAATTGGAATTTGTGACAAACTCCTCGCCGATGACAGAATATTTTTTCAAGAGAACAAGTCACTCCTCCCAAGACAGGCCAGGTCAAACTGCTTTCAGGAGACACGTAATTCGCCCTCTTGGATTCCGGCAAACAACAGCCTTTGTGGGTGGTTTGGACCGGGTGTGAAACTTCTCTGTGGGGAACGAGTCAAGGTGAATCCTTCACCCTGGGCACCTACACTGGAGCTGCGACCCGTCTGCTTTCTTGACCTGCACTCTTCCCACGGGGGCACAAGGACACCCAGTGTGGGGTGGGAGGATCCCCTGCCGTTCCCAGAGCACCTTGTTGATTTTCCGAAGAGCTGCCTCTGCCTCGGGCCGGCTCGCGAAGGCCACGTACCACTCGTTGTTCAGGGAGCCCTAAGGGACGGTTTGGGGGAGAGCAGAAAAGAGAAAGTCACCTGTCAGCAGACGAGTCTGTCATTTAACAGCACACAGGGAAGTAGAGAGAAATCTCAGTGTGAGGGATATTTTTCTGTGCAGATTCTCTGAAGGTTTGAGTTTCAGGGTATTTATTACAGTCTGGTGAAGTGGCACTGAAGGATTTTAAATCATTTGCTGTCTTTGATAAATTTGAAAACACTGCAGACCTAACTATAATACACCTGCAGTTGAGCCAAATAAACAGATACTTCCAAACATTTTCAGTGCGATATTTTAAATGGCATTTTCTCTTTTGTCCACCTGGACACTGACATCCTTCGCCTTCTTTTGGTTGTTTGTTTGTTTTTAAATTAATTATTTTTTAACTATCATCTGAGCCCACACTGCAGACTTCCTGGGAATATGCCACGTATGGTTGCCCAGTAGTGTTATCACCAGGAGTTTGTTCTCAATTTGTTCTATTTAAAGGAATGAGAAACAAAAATGCACTTACAAAGCTGAGTTCTCTACTCCTCAGACTTTTGTGGAAGGAGAACTGAATATGTAATGTTAGTTGAAGGCAAACAAGCGTTTTTCTTGTTTTGTTCTGCTGGGGTTTTGCTATTGTCGTTTTTCTAGGTGAAGACAAAATTTGACCCAGAAAAGGAAACTGAAAGCACTGACTGGAAACCTGAGAGCGGTGACTGCCTAGAAAAACAACCCTGAGAGATATTCCCTCTCGAAACCAGAGGATTTGCTGTGTTTAACAGTAACTATAATGTTTTGTACCTCATCTTCCTCCGGGTTTGTTTGGTGAACAGTCTGTCTGCTGGGAATTGGCAGGGGAGGTCTCACATCAGCTGGGCCTCTTGAGGGGGATCTGCTGTTGTTGCCTTCAAAGATATAAAAGTAGAAAAGAACATTAAAGCCAGGACAATAATTTCATCTGTGCATCCGGGTGCTGAGATGTTTGGGATTGATTTGAAATCAGGTTCAGGCTCCTCTATCAGCACCACCTTCTCTGCCTAATTTCACCCCTGGTGCACAAGGGACTTTTATGAACTCTTGCACTTCCATAAGATCAGATGAACTTGAAATAGAGGTGACAGCTTTTTAGTTTCTGTAGCCCAGTCACTCAGCTGAGAGCATCTTGGCTTTCTTTAGAGACAGAAGTAACGTTGCCTCTTTGCAATCCTTGCCTTCTTAGCGATTAGAAAGTAAAAAATATCACTGTAGGACATTGGCAGCTGTTCCCATACGTGAAAAACTACCTGTAAAACAATTTCTATGTTTTCTTTATTTTTTACTTGCTATTACAAGATAAATAAGCAGTATTTTCACACGGAAAGGATTTTCTCCCCTGTCTGAGGGTTTTAGCACACCTCAGCTCCGACAAAGGTGGTTATGTCAGACTGTGACACTGGTTTAACCAGGCGGAGAGCCCAAACTTCATGGAAGAAAGCCCCAAAAGACCAAGTAAGTTGCACAAAATGCCTTTCAGGAACTCGGTAGTTTTCTGTTCACGGCCCAACCAGAAACATCCACAGGAAAAAAATATGTTTTATTAACTGCACTGAAACCACTGAAACCACCTTTCAACTTTCAGTCATGTTTTTACCAAAAAGAAAAGGAGGAATGCAGGATACAGACCTAGATGTAAGCGAGGTGGTAGTGAGCCAGTTGAAGACAGGTTTCTAGAACTGTTGAAAAAACAAAAGCAGTCAGTATAAATACATTTCTATGCAGCATTTCTGTGCTCTGAACATCTGATTGGGACTTTGTGCCTGTTTCATAGAATGACCCATGCAGGCTGAGGGAAGTTTTCTCCTTCCTTTTGTTTCTTTAATCTTCTCCGGGTAAGTGGATCCACCTTGAAGTTTACCTGGAGCTCAGATCTGGAATAAGGTAGAGGGAATCAGTAATGGCCACCAATAATTTTGGACCAGGATCAGTGCAGAAAAATATTCCAGCCCATTGAGTTTTCTCAGGGAATGACTCCTTTATTGCCCTAAAGCAGGAAGCACAGGGAACACTTTGCTAGATGTTTGTTTCTGTGGGATTCCACTCAGAAAGTCACATTTTTTTGTGGCTTCTGTGAAACTATTCATCAATATTGTTGATGAAAATGCCATTTCTCATTAATGGGGCAGGCTGGGAAGGGCCAGCAGCAAAAAGGAACATCCCACACATGAGGAAAGGTTGAGGGAGCTGGAGCTGTTCAGCCTGGAAAAGAGACGGTTGGGAGGGATCTTAATAATGCTGATAAATATCTGAAAGCAGAGCCAGATCTGTTCAGCAGTGCCCAGTGATGAGACAGCGGCTGTGGCACAAACTGAAACCCCAGAGGCTCCCTCTGAATGGGAAACACTTCACTGTGAGGGCAACCAAGCACTGGAGCAGGTTGCCAAGAGAGCTGAGGAGTGTCTGGTCTTGGAGATGCTCAAATGCTGTCTGGACGTGGCAGCCTGGTCGAGGTGGCCTTGCTTGGGTGGAGGCTTGGACCAGATGACATCCAGAGGTCCCTGCTGACCTCAACCCACACTAAAACTTCTCAAAACGGAGCCCAAATCTTCAATTTTTGTTATTATTTTCATTTCTTCGCCTAATTGGGAACAAATGGCCTGCACTCTTTGTCCTTTACAGTTCGTGTTTCTCTTCTGCTTCACGGGGCTGTTGAAAAGGCTCTGAGATGAAAATGCTAATTATGTTTGGAGAACAAAAACAGCCCATCACAGCTTGATTCATGGGAGAGAATCTGTCAAATGGGGGTCTCTACTGCAGCAATTTTTGGCATGTTGTTTGAATACAAGCACAAGTGTTCATCACAGGAACAGCTCCATTTGCCCATGACCTTGCTATGGCTGCTGCAATATTTGTTCTGCTGGGGTGGCAGCAGTTCCAGAGGATGATGGCAAATTGGAGGAATTCCTCAAAGAGCCATTAAAAAAAATACAGAGATCAGAAAATGTGCGTCAGACGTGGCCTCAGGGAGCCTGGTCTAACTCGGCAACTCCAGGATTACCAGAATTCAGATTATCAGGAATCAGAATTTAATTCAGGGCTCTTCCATCTAGCCAATGAAGACACAGCAATCGCATATTTGTAAGCTGGAAACAGGAAAAAAAAATTGAGGCCAGGTTCACAATTTTAAATAGGAATTATCAACCACTCGAGTAATACTTATTAAAAGGGTGGTGAAATTCTTTCTGATTCAATTCCAGACGACTGAGGCTGTGGGCTGTTTAATTCTGAAATGATTAGTGGTCACAGCTTTAGCACTGGGGCCCCTGGAGTGTGCAGGACCTCTTTGACCTACGCCCTGAACGGTTTTGGAGAAAACTGTGTGGAGTGTTTTTTGCAGAAAGCCCTTCCCAAAAGGGCTTGTCATTCCTGTGGGTTATTTTACTGGGATTTTGACAGGAATTTTGGAAATTTGGAGCGATTTCGGGAATGATTTTGCGTGGCTTTTAGGTGACTATCAATGGGTTTTGGTGGTCTACGTGTGGATTTTTGTTGATTTTCATGGGGGTTTGATGGATTTGAGGAATTTTGGTACATTTTGGGATATCGTGGGATATTTTAGGGGTGATTCTGTGTGGACTTGGGTCTATTTTGGGGGACTTAAGTACAATTTTGGGCTATTTTACTGGGATTTTGACTAAATTTTGGGGAATTTGGAGAGATTTTGGGGATGATTTTATGTAGAGTTGGGGTGAATGTGATGGATTTTGGTGGTCTATGTGTGTATTTTGGTTGATTTTTATGGGATTTTGATGGATTTGAGCAACTTGGGAATATTTTGGGATATTTTGGGGGCAATCCTGTGTGGACTTTGGGGTACTTCAGTGTGATTTGGGGCTATTTTACTGGGACTTTGATTGAATTTGGGGAATTCTGAGATTTTTGGGGGTGATTTTGTGTGGATTTGGGGTGAATTTTGATGGAATTCAGCAGCATATGTGTGGATTTTGGGTATTTTGGGATATTCTGGGGTATTTTGAGGGTGATTCTGTGTGGATTTGGGTCTATTTTGGGGCACTTCAGGGCGATTTGGGGCTATTTTCCTGGATACAGCCTGAGTAAGGAGCTGCTCCCCATGGTTCCCTCGGGTGCCTGAGTGTAGTTCCACACGTTCCGTTCCTTCCAGGATTGCCAAGAGCTCCAAGGGGAATAACAAAACAATGCTGGATCAAACCTTTCTGCCCCAGGCAGGGTGTTGGATCCTGGCTTAGGCGGAGGCTTGAGAGGTTTGGCTGGGAGGGAGCTGGAGCTGAAGGGGGGCAGGCAGGGCTGGGGCACCGGTCTGTGGGGGGCAGCTGTGGAGACGGAGAGAAGGAAGCTGAAATCTGGTGGCAGACATTCCAAAAGGAAGAAATCCTGTCGGGTCACTGCTGTTTAACTGGATGAACAGCACGGGGCAAGCAGTCTGTGCTGTGTTAGTTACAGGTTGTAAACTCAGATGGTCAGCTGAGCTTAAAATTGAGTCTTAAATGAAAAATAAACTGGCACAGGCTCGAGTAACACTGACATTCCCTAACTTTTGTTTTGGCTGAGCCACAACTGAGGTGCTTTCCCTGCAGCAGAGCTGAGGGTGGTGCAAAACCAAGCGCTCTCTGGTAGGGTGCTTGTAAAGAGCGGGTGTGAGTCCCCTCTTGAACACCATTCCTCTGTGACATTCCTGCCAGCACGAAATAAAACGTTTTCTCTCCACAGTGGCCTCAGAGCTGACCCTCCTGTAAGAGGGGAACAAGTAACTGTGCTCTGCACAGCTGAGCTTTCTTACAGAGGCTCAGAGGCTGTGATAATTCACACAAACTGGGTCAAAGCTTCTGCTTCTCTTATGGAGTCACTTTGCCAACTTAATTTTTAACATTTAGCATTATAAATACTGTTGTTACATAAAAGAAGTTCGGCTTCTGTTCACTAAAGTGAAGAACATTACACAGAGTGTGGCAGCAGATACCGCCTGACTTTTGAAATGGCTCTAAAAGAACGACTCTGAGATCATTAATTATTATTTTTTGTTATAAAACTAAGGCAAAGACAGACCTTAGGCTGGAAAAATCACTGTAGAAATACTTACTGTTTTCTTCTTCCTGGAGAGCCAAAAGAAAACAAACATTAGCAATATATTATAGCACAGTTCTTTGGAATATTTTACAAAACCAAAACCTGGATGTTGGTGGATTTTGGTTATACAGGGACTGTAATACTTGCAACACCAAATAATTGCTAAAGGTCTTGCACTAATTAATTAGTTGTTTACAAATAAGCAATGTACTGGCTGTCTCATCCTGGCTCTTGACCCAAAGCACTCAGAAACTCTCAGCAGATGCAAACTTCCCTCATTCCTCCAAGTGCAGCCTCTCAGAGTTATCTCAGAGTGGAAGTTTCAGGTCAGCTTAAGCTGAAAAAAAATCCCCAAAGCCCCAGATTTAGTGTAAGCAAAATCACTTCTCCCATGCCATAAAAGAAAAACAAATAAAAATCTGTTTCTATTCTTCCCTTATCTAAGATAAAAGTACTCAGGGAACATGAGCTTGACACAGAACTGCTTAAAAACGCTCCCTGTGCTACAAAAGAGCCAGGACTGTTCTTTACAGCTGGTAAAAGAAACAAGTTTACCCTGTCCAGAATTATTAGTTAATACAGGTACCTGATTTTATTGTAGTCCACACAGTTTTAAATATATGCTTTGAGATTGTACTTACTTCATTTTTTTTGTGTGGTGGCCAACTCTGCCTGAAACAAAACCAGAACACTCATCACAGGTAGAACAATACCCCTTCATTCATGCAGTCATTCAGTGTGCATCAGGCCACGTTTTCAACCAGAAGATTAATTTATTGTAAGTTTGAAAGGCCCAGTGAATGCCAAACCTTTTTTTATTCTCATAAAAATATCTAAAATTCTAATTTCAGCCCTAATCTAAGCCATTACCCTGGTCCTTAGCCCAGCTTGAGTCTATCAACGAGGAAAATCGATGCATTGATTATGAGATTAGAGCTTAAACCAACTTTTTTACAATGAAAAACATTAACTTTCAAGTCTTGAACACACTCATAGTACCTGGCAACATTGCTGGAGCTCATCATAAGACTTCCAGGCTTTGTTTCTCTGAGAAATGACCTCTCTTTCATCTTTGTTTCTCTGCTAAATTATCCTGGCTGATTAACAGATCTCGGTTACTTTCTTAAACTGTTTGAAGCTCAGTCACAGCGTTCAGCCCGCAGTTTATCTCAAAAATGCTGGAGAATGATCTGCTTCTGTTGGAAAATGGGACTGGCTATTCAGAAGGAGGTTTGCAGGCTAATTAAATCAGTGGGAGGGAAGTAAAGCTTTCTCTTTCTAACACCCTAAAGGAACCCCAGCAACAGAACTCATGAATTAACATTCCCTAGAACGAGAACCAGAGCTGCCTGTCCATGTCTTTGTTAAATTTACTTTATCCTGCGTTAAATTTCAGCGAAATCAGCACTTACTTTCCGGGGCTTTGCTTCCTTAAGGGAGGGGGGTTTCCTCTTTCGTATCTGTCGCTTGGTGGGACAGGAGGTTTGGGCATCATGGCCAGCTGTTCCCCCAGGGACCTAAAGCAGGAGCAAGACGATGAAACAAAGGCAAAAAGCTGCTTTTTAAGAAACAAGTGGGGAATATTGGCACTGAGAGGACCATTTCCAGAGGAAAAACTCTTACCTTAGCTGTGAAATCAGGGGCTGGAAAACAACAAGGAGAAGTTGAATGCGTAAGTGTATCAAA
Source organism: Pseudotriccus pelzelni (assembly GCA_035584735.1). Taxonomy (NCBI): domain Eukaryota; kingdom Metazoa; phylum Chordata; class Aves; order Passeriformes; family Tyrannidae; genus Pseudotriccus; species Pseudotriccus pelzelni. The sequence goes on along the minus strand of JAWMRA010000028.1, from coordinate 3,441,628 downwards.
ATAGGCCAAAAAAAATCAATAAGCACCAAAAAATTAAAAAATCTTACCTTTTCAGGAACACTTGGCTTCCTCCCTGAAAACAGTAAAAGCTTGCATTTAGAAAAAAAATGAAAGGTAATTAATTAAGCTTTCTATGAAACCAGTGAGTTTTGAACATAACTGGGAGTTAATTTTGCAGATTGAAGCTCTCAGCCTCCTGGGATGTAAAGCAGAAAAATGTTCTGTGAGTGATGGCAAAGTTGCAATATCTCTTTTTAAAGGGAAATTTAACCATTTTCAAGGTGGCATGTTTAACAATCATATTTTCTATGGTTCAGCTTTGAATTACTGGATACTTCTTTGCCATCAGATACCAGATGAAAGAGTTCAGATGATAAATCAAAACCATAGAGCCATGTCTTTAGATTCTTTGTACGATGTGGTTTTCAGGTCTGAAATAAATGTAATATTGCTTCTATGTCTTACTAGTCCTCGGCATCCTTTTAAGTCTGTTGGCACATTACACACAGCAGCGTGTGCAGAGTTAGCTCTCTATTTCTCCTTTAACCTGCTAAACGTCTCGTTGTTCATTCACTTCAGTGTCACCCCAAACCTTTATCACACAGGGATCTCACAAAGTCTCTCTGTTCACCTGCCTGCCCTTGGGTTGCTGTTCCCTAAACACAATTTCTCCCTCCCTTTGCAAGTCCTGCTCACGCTATTTACTCATAAACTGATTACCTTGTGTGGGACTGGACTGGAGTACATCTGGTTGAGCCTTGTCCTTTGGCATCAATTATATTTAAACTGACAATTTTCAATAATTAAAACAATCACGTTGATGTTGGTGCAGCAAATACTGACCTGCTCCTGGGCTCTCTCTTTCAAAAGGGGGAGCAAGGCGGTCCAGGGAGGGCTTGGTGCTTCTGTCGATAGAAGGAGCTGGGGCTAAACACAACAGCAGTGTGAGACAATGTGCTGGGGTAGGTTAATATGCCTTTAATTTGCACAGCCATGAGCTGGTGTGACTTAGAATAACAAGTGAGACTTCTGTGTGAGGGTAGAAGAGAGTGGAAGTGAGGAGGTGGAGGCAGGAGTGAAGTGCTCCACAGCCCACGGGAAAAGCTTTACAGGGACAGCACCAGCTCTGCTTACGTTTCAAAGGCCTCGTGTTCCACTCTCTGCCCAGGTCGTCGTTGCTTGGTGGAGGAGGGAAAGCTGGCAGCTGAAACAGGTATTTCAAACCTGGTTAAAATGTGTCCTCACCTCTCAGTTTCAGTTGCAGTGCATTAACCCCAGCACACGCATCTGCCAGCCCTGGTGTCTGTGCAGCACAGCAGATCCCAGCGCACTGCGGGAAGGGCAGGAGCTCTCCTGAGGAATGCCCCACGTACTTGGCTTCTTGTTGGGTGCAGAATTGCTTCCACCTGTTTTGCCTCACAAGGAATCCTCGGGTGGGATGTGTTTTTGGGCAGGATTGGGAGTATTGCCAAAGGAAAGAAACGGGAGCTTCAACACCGCTGTTGTGGGTTTGCCCCTTCGGCACAGCAGGTGCTGGTTTTGTAAAGGCACTGAAATGAGTGGATGCATGTTTGAAGAGGAGAAATACGTGATAAGTCACTGACTGGTGACTGAGGCAGGGGGAGAAAGGGCTGCTCTCTGCTGCTGGGAGAGCTGGGCTCAACCAGCATTTTGCTGTCAGCAGCCAAAGCCGGATTTCTCCAGACACCTGCCTTGCAAAGCTCCTCCTCAGATTTTAGGACAGCACTTTTGAGAGCTCGTGACACCCAACAGTCCTCTGTGTTCTCTACATATGAACTATGTCACTGGGTCAGAGCAAAAATCCTTCTATCGCATCCTGGAATTACCTTGTGAACATGGTAGGTCTAATGTACATCTGTCCTGGCAAGCATTGAACCTGTTATAGTGCCAGTTGTCAACAGCACAAGAGCTTTCAGGTTTGAAGGATTCACAGCAGAAAAAAAAATAAATAAATAAAAGGGAAAAAAATCTGGGTCATCCAGGTTCTCATTATACAGTCTCTCACACTTTTATGTGGTCTTAATTCAATTGGACAAGTGCTGCATGAATAGCTTGGAAAGAATTAACCTTTTTTTTTTTATTTTACAAATGTCACTAAAGAAACAGAGAGGCATCTCTTACAAATATATAATTTATATGTCAGAGGCATTCAGAGGTAGGTGTAAATTTCCAGTGTAGGAAACACCCAAGTAGTATAATATACTACCCAAGTAGTTGAATGTATTTGTCCCATGAAATTTAATTCCTTGAAAAAATGGTCACCCTGGAAGAGAGTTCACACCTGTTTTGATGGATGATTAAAAATGGCATCACACTCGGACTTTTAAGAAGTTACTGGCATGGGAAATAGGTAAAACATTAAGAAAGGAACATACAGAAGCACCTCTTGCCCCAAATGGGGCTGGGCCAGGGGCTGGGCCAGGTCTCTGGGGTGGCACTGGAGGCTGATGTGATGATCTGGTTGTTGAAGGTCTGTCTAAAGAAAACCAAAATCCCAAATTAAACAACGACACAGAATTTGGTCATTTAATACTCATTAGATCTTTAGAGCAAAGAGCCCTTGCAAGAACCTGGATGTTTAACATATCATAAAGACTTTGCTGTAGGATGTCATTGGCAGCTGTTTTGTGATCAGTATTGGGAGTTCAGGCCCATCTGTCCCTGTGCTTGGTGACTCCTCTGCCTGTCTGTTGGCCACAACCTTTACTGTCATGCCCTGCAGTTCAGTGACTGTGAAACACCAGCCAGTCTGAATGGCAGGTTTGCACCTTCCACCAAACCTTCTGCATCCCATGAGCAGCCCCCTAAAATGTGGCTGGTAATGTGTGAAAAAAAAAAAAGAATTTACAAATCATTAACAGCACTTTATTTCCAGTAATTACCTATGTAATCTGTGCTGCTTGGAAGTGACTTGGCGGGAAATATCACATTGTGGTGGGCTTCGTCGTTGTTGGATGGAGGTGGCTCGTAGCCATCACTGTCATGGTCTGCTTCCCCAGGTTCTTCTGTAGGGGATTCATAGTCAGCCTCATCTTCCTTCTCCTGGTCCTCATCGGGGCTTTCATAGTCATCATCATCATCATCATCATCCTGGCAAATGAGCATGCAAAGTGGGTGCTGTAACAGGGCACTGAACACTTCAGGGCAGGTTCCTTGTGGCCTTTCCCTGTGGTATTTTTGCCTCTGGAGGGTCTCAAGGTTTTACAACCAGTGAAAAAATCCCATTGAAATAAAATGGGGAAAGGAGGGAGCACTGAACAGCTTCAGAAAGGAAACAAGTATCATTTTACAGCAGTGCGGTGGAGGGTCAGGGTAAGGTCACTGAAATGCACAGGGCCTTTGTCTGCGGACAAACAAGGCACCAGCAAACGATCCAGTGCTCCCAAAACCACACTGGAGCAGCAGCTGATACCTGTTGATATCCATTCTTGCCTCCTAACACATATTCTGCAGCCTGCAGCCCAACTTTTAAAAACGTTTCGGGAAACATGAGGTCTTTGGTTTGGATCTCAGTGTCCTCCACCGACCAGACCCAAACCAGCTCCGTGGGACTTGCAGGACCTCATGAGGTCACTTGTGCCAGTGTGGTCAGTGCATATATCTGTGCCCATGAGAAAAAAACACTCCACTGGTGTCTTGGCTGAAATTTCCAGAGCCCTCTGTGTTGGCACAGAGCCCAAGAGCTCTGTAGGTGGTCACTTTTATCTTCTGAGCTCCTGGAAGAGCTGCAAATCTCCGGTGAACTTAGTAACAATTGTTTTGTTGGGTTTTTTAAATGCCTCTCCATTTTTAAAAAGAATTCAGCACTGGTTAATTTCGGAGATCTTCATGAACCCAACCTGTGCATCAGCAGCTGAGGTGTAGTGATGTTTGCTAAAATGCCAAAAGGCAAAAGGAACTTCTGCAGTCTGCTTGGACTAAAGCAAATGATTCATCAGCAAACCAACCCTAACGAATAAAATGGCAAGAATTTGCCACCGAAAGCCACAGCAACACAGTGTGTTTTGTTTACTGGCCACCTCTTTGAAGAGCTTGAAACAGGTAAATAAAATTCAGGTGGGGTTCTGAACAGACAGGGCATTGAACCAGGGGGGTTTGTTCGTGCCAATACTCACAAAGGAAGACCAGCCCCCGTCGTCCTGAGCGTACCCTGCGGAAAGAAGCAGAACCACAGACCTCTCAGCGGGCACAGCTTTGGGAAAGACGGAATAACCCGACAGGAAAAAAGGGCACAACGAACCCCAGGTGGGTTCTGAACCTCAAACAATGCCACAGGAGCAAGCTGGGGTTCCCAAGGCAGCCCAGCAGTCACGGAGGGTGCCGGGAATAACGCTCTGATTGAAAACCAAGAGCAAAGCCCCCCTTGGATGAGACGATTCCTGTGCTGGAGCTTCGAGTTTGTCCTGCACCTGCAGTTTTAAATACAGTTTGAAGCAGATCGCCTTCAGAATGATCCCAGGCTTCTCGTCTCCTTCTTTGGGACTATTTTAGCTCTCATAGAAGGCTTTTTAATTTCAGTTCCCCTCTCTAGTACTGTGTCCTGCTGGGAGTAAGGGCAGGGACAGAAATGTATAAACGCTGATACTGAGCACTGGGTTAAAGAAAGACAGTTTGGGCATTGTCCTGTAATAGTCTCTGCTCCTGCCTTCCTTCACCATCTTTTCTTTTTTAAAAGCACTTTTTCTTTCTTGTTCTCCTGTACCTACTCCTTACTCTTTTATAAAACCCCTTTGTGCTCTCATATTTCCATTTGTTGGGTTGGATTTTTGGTTCCCATCCCCACTCCCCTCAACTGACTGAAAGTATTAATTTAATATTTTTTAAACTTCTTGGTTAATATTTTATAACACTTCTTGTTGTTAGAGGGTCTCTGCCAGTACACACTTACCTGGGTTTTCAGGACTTCTTTGACTTTGGGCCCTACAACAAAGACACACACAAAAACCAAATTCCTTCTATTTGCAATTCTCAAATATTTGATGCTTTTATTGTTATAATATTTAGCTATAACGGTAGAATGAAGCTTTTCTAGATGAGTTTAACTCTGTTCAAAATGCCAAACCCACATTATTTCATATTTCACATATAGGAACCTGATGCAACTAAACTATCTGGAAGAGAATTCAAGTCAGAGGTCAAGTGCTTTGATGCAAAGAGACTCAGTAAATACATTTACCAGGGGCCCAATCCTGAAAATAGAAGCTTTCTTTATGAATTCAGATCAGGGGGTTGAAAATCAAGTTCACAAATATTTGTAACACTAAGAAACATTTCTACGGTTTTGGACTCCAGTTAATGGAGAGGTGTAAAATCACGTGATCAGATGATGCAAAACTATGTTATGTAGACTGGACTTGGGCTTTCATTGTCTAGGAACATAAATTGGTTTTTTCTCTTGCAATGTTCTTGCAGTTTTTGCTCCTTTTCTGTTGCAGGAATATTCTATTCTATGACAGGTCATTAAGAATTAAATGTTGTAATGATGTGTAGGCCATGAAATGCATTAATGATGATTTATCAGTGCAATAACATGTCTGGACTTTGTAGGTTTCCTAAAGATTAATGTGCTCAGATGGAAAATTGTAGGAAATGTGCCTGCTACCCGTTCTGGACAGGGCAGAAATATCTGGGGTGCTCAGGTTTTGCTTTTCTTCACAGCTGATATTAACTAAACAGAGCTGTATTTTATATAATTAAAGATCTATCTCAAAGTTTTGAAAGAGAAAACTGAATTGTTTCACTTACCATTTTGGAAGGAAAGAAAGTCTCCCGTCATTTTTGTTTATTTCTTGACTTAATTTACTTACAATTCTATTTAAAAGAAACACAAAAACAATTTAAAAAAAAACCAACTCCTGGAAACCTGTCACTTGTCAAAGCAGTCAAGTCATTTTCTCAGCTCCTTTCCCTCAGTATTTACTAAATTAAAACTAAATTGTTTATTATGTGGTAAGAACACTGACTTTACCATCTTATCGCACTACAGCACATCCAATTGAAAACTGGGGGTTTTTTACCCAGATAAAATCCCATGTTGCCGTGCCATGTTTAAAAATAAACTGTAAACCCAGCAAGCCTCAGAATTTTGGGGTGTTATAAACACTAGAACACTGCTTGAACTAATGGCCATGGCATCTGTCGGATTTTGTGCAGAAAAATCAAGTAATACTTCAGGAAACAGAGCTTATGGTTACAAACGCAGGGATTAAATATACCCTGCACGTCCTCTCTATTCTTTTTGTATTCCTTCCCCTGTAACCAAGTTATACTTAATCCAGGATCCCTCCAGGGGCACCCACAGCCAGCCCAGATATCCAGGATTGGGAATTCTGGTATTAAACGAGTCCCTGAGAGCAACTCTGAGGGGACAGGTCAGTCATTACTGAGGTTCACAGGATTATCTCCACTGAGAGGACAGTGAAGAAGTTTTTCTCTATGATTATTCTGCCTCTAAGAAGGCTTATGATGAGCCACGCTCTGATTCTCAGTTCTCCTTATTTCTTTGTTTGAGGAATGTCTGACCAGGAAAGTCCTGTGACAATCAAGCAGATTGTTTACAGTTTAAAAATATTATTTGGGCCTGTCAGAGACAGTAACTGTGGAAATAGAAGCAGTATGAAAAAAAAATCAGGAACTTAACATGTCTGTTCACCTCAGGTTCTGAATTCTGTAAAATCCTGACTTTATTGTTAATGTAGAATTCTTTCCCAACATCTCAGATAGGGTCAATCAAACCTGATACCAATATTGTAAAATATTTGTTTATGGCCAGGCAGTTTCCACTTTTATTTTGTTTTTCTTCTCCTTTTCTGACTTTTTCTGCTACTCAGCAATAACAATCCCCTGTTTTTTTTCCAAGTGACCCAATTTGTGCATCTTTCATGTGTAGCTGCTCTGCTGGGCTGGGACAGGAGGAAGACAAGCTTTCAAGCAATGTAGGGTTAAAAACAAGCCAATGAAATGGAGCCATTTCAGGTCTGAAAAGGAGGAAGATGAGGATGAGAAGTTGAGGGTATGCACCGAAGGAACCAAGTATGAAAATACAGAGGAATAATGTAGTTTGGGGTTGGTTTTTTTAAGGCAGTACTTTGCAATTTTCTGATTTGAAGCCAATACTGTCCTACTTGCCCCTTTTGAAATGCACCCAAGTACAATTGTTAATAATTTCAGAATAATTACAGCTGTCTAAATCTGACATTGTTACCCAAAGGCAAGAAAAATGCCAGGTTATAGACACAGGGCTCCTCTTGCTCTTCTTTCCCAGGGAACCAACTCTGCTCTGCAGGGGATGAGGAAGTTGCTGTGTGAATAATAAATTCTGTGTGAGCTGTTCTGAGGGGAGCAGTGCTCTGTGTGCACCCGTGCTCTGGTCAAGAAGGGGATTATGGAAGTGGTGTGTGGCTTGTTCTGCGTTGTAGAAGAGGTAGAGGAAGGCTCTTTCATAATATTTAGGGTTTTTCAGCTAAAAAAAATAAAATGAAGATCAGTGCTTTTAATGCTAATCATTATTTTAGTTCAGACTTCCCTGGGTGTGAACAAGAGCTGAGTGTTTGGAAGCTTTCTGGACCAAACCTGGACTGGCTGCTTTGGGATTTTACACCAACTGGTTTTGGAGGAAAAACCAACAGGAAAAACTTGCTCATTTTAAAAAATTAACCATTTGCTGCGTAAGATACAACTTCAAGTTTATCTGAAATGCTCCAAAGCAATGGCTCAGAGGGGTTCTGAGGAGGAAGAGAATTTTAGGAGGGTGACAATTCACAAGAAACATTCTTACAGGGGGTTGGGGCACTGAGTGTGTCGCCATGGGGGGAAGGAAGTACCAAAACCACAGTGCTCTCCGAGCTGTGGGAGTGGATGATGGGAGAGGATAAGGCAGCAACAGCACTTGCAGAAAATGTTACTCAGACTTCTCTTTCTCTTTCTACCTCCTCCACCAGTTGCTAAACTTAAAACTGGCAGGAAGTTGAAGTTTAAAGAAACCCACACAGCCAGCCCCCAAAGCTGCCCTCCAAAAAGGGCTTTCGTGCACTCAGCTGCAAGATCCTGGTGTCAGGGGTAGAGTTCGCTCTACATGTGTTGGGATAAAGGATTTAAGATGGGTAGGAGAGGTGGAATACAAAGTCCTCAGGGCCAGGAAGTTGCATAGTGGCAATAGTGACACTGTCAAGAGCTTAGCTGGTGATAAAGTCGTTGGTTTGGCTTTTGAGAAGAGTCTGTTGGGCAGCTGCAATGTGTTATACTGGCTTTAAAACTGATTATCAGTTAATGTTCTAAACCCCGCAACAACCTCTGGCATCCCAGCTGAGGGAATGTGTGCACATACGTTCCCCTCTGCCCCTTTAATAAGAGAAGGGCCCCACAGATTCCTTAATTTTTGTTTGTTTGTACTTTGACTCTTCTGAAAGTAGAACAACTTTCAGACTGTGCAGTGTTTGTAGGCTCTGACCGTGTCCCACTCAGAGCTCAGCTTGCTTACTGAGCTGGCACATGCGATGAGTGCAATGATGCTCTTCCTGTCGGTGCAAATTTTCAAGAGTGCTGTGGGATCAGCAGCCTGCTTTGACCTCCTGAAAACCTGCAAATCTTTCCTCTAAGACAATAAACAATAAGAGTGGCAAAGACCAACTTCAGTGTTTATATCACGGTTCATGTACCAACCAACCACCAGCACTATTTTTAATTTTTAATGAGATCTCTGCTTTTTCTTCTTCATTAATTCTGACCACATTAAGTAAGGCAGATTCTGTTGAATTCTGAATGAGCTTTAAAATATTTTTCAAGACTCACATTTGTTATCCACGAGTCAAAACCTTTATGACTCTCTGTATCTGCCAACAGTGTTAATGAGCAATAGGAAAACTCCACGTGTCTCTTAAGCTGTATATTGGCTCCTCGTTTCATTAGATTTAGTATCAAAATGTTAGTAACACCCTCCTGATTAGGTCTGAGTTTCATTTAAAGCTTAGGGCAGATATTCAGTGCCTGCTCTGTGTAAAATATGCCATATCCCTTCCCAGTTTAACCAATGTCCCTCTCACTCTTTCAGGACACAGTGTGTTGTTTGTGAGGCTTCAGATGTTCAGCCCTTTTAATGGAGAATTCCAAACATTTTAAGAAGTATTTTAATTTTCAAAATAGTGCCTAAATATTATTTTTTTGGTTTTGCTTCATTTTGTTTTTAAAAGTAAGTGAAAACTTTAAGGAAGATGTGCACCCACAGCAGGGCTGGTGAAGATGAACTTCCAAAATAATAATTCTCTCAGTAATAACAGAAGACCTGTGGGGTTTTCTAATTAGCTTCAGGAAATGACCTACCATACTTTGTAGTGACAACTCTTAGCTGCTTTGTCTCCTTAAAAGTCACAAGAATCATCCCCAAATAGTTCTTCAAGCGTTATTCAAGCCCTGAGCAGCAGGTTTGCTCAGGCATTTGTGTCTATGAAAACCACACAGGCAGCTCAGGAGGTCTGTGCAGATGGAGGCTGCGGTTTGCAAACCCTGCACGGTTGCAGCGCTGGGTTCTGTTCTCATCCCTGCAGCTCAGTCAAACCCCGCTGAACTTACAGCAACAAACTCTTCTACAGGGACCTTTGATTCATTTCCTCGCTGGCCAGTCCCAGGAGCGCAACATTTGCTGTTTAAATTAAGCTTTTTTTACAGAATGCGCTCGGATTTCAGCACCGCTGTTAAATATCAGGCATTCTAACTACAACATGCTAATGCTCTCTCCGCTTGTAGGAAAACTCTTCCTACTAGCTGAGGTTTGTATTATGACAGAAAAGAAAACTGTGAGTATGTTCAAGTAGAAATCAAATGTTTGGGTGAGAATGGGGAAGTTCTGAAGTAATGAAATTAATGGCAAAAAAAGTGGCAGGTTCTTCTACCCATGAATCTTTTCCTGGGGTTTTCAGTTGGGTCTGGTGGCTTGGGTTTTTTTCCCTTTAGGATTGGGGTTTTTTTTTTGGTAGTTTGTTTGTTTTTCTTGGTGGTATTGTTGTTGGTTTTGTTGTTGCTTTGGTTTGGGGTTTTTTTTCCTATGGGAGCCAGTTCTCTTCCCTATTACAGCTCCAAAGTCTTGTTTTGAACAGTGGCTTTATATGGAGAACCCCACATGACAGCAACTTTTTTGCATGTATATTCACAACATTCCAGTGAATTTTTTATCTTGTTTGTAAGTGTGGAGAAATCTGAGAACAGGGGCCTTAGTTCCAGAGATTTCATTCAGATTTAATGATTTACTTATTCATTCAGTTCCTCAAGTTGTGCTCCAAGCTTCACTCTTCCTTTAAAGCTCTTGTTCTTTCAAGTTCTCACTGAGAATGCAAAAAAACCTGACCAGAAAAGGCTGTTCATTTTCTTTTACAAGGGAAATGCACTGTGAAAATCAAATTTTCACAGCATTGTTGGGATAGATGAGGAGAGAAACTCCACATTGATGGATATCACTTTATCTCTTCACCTGTGGCATTAATATCTCCTGTGTGTGGGGGGGGTATTAGAACACCCACTGACTGTTTTTGACTCAGGAATTTGAAAGGAAATCACCAAAAGTTCTCAAAATTATAAGCTTCAACTATAAGAACACGAGGCAATTTTGCCAAAGGGCTGTTAGGGAGGGACAAAATGTCTGAGAATTACAAGCAATGACCTTCCCAGGAGGGTAAGATGAGTTTGTCACAGACAATCTGGTCTCTCAGTATCAGTAACATTGTTAAATGTTACTTTTAATTGACAGTGAGTTCAAAAACTCTGAGACATCAGGGCATCCTTTTTTCATTACATCTGGACCCCTTCCTAACACATCATACACCATCAATCCCTGCTATTGGGATGTTTATCGTGTGAAAATATAGATCTGATTTTAAGAAACTTGTGATGTTTGGGGCTTTCAAGTTCAAGCCCTTGCCCATCTGATCAAAAAATGAGCAACAAAGAAACAGCTATGTTGGAAAAGCTTGAATTCCCTTTTTTTTTAACCTCCTTTTTTCTTTAGAAGACCACAAAGAGCTCCAGGTGTCTCACGGTCAGGAACCCTCTATCCTCCAGCTAAAATATATAGCAGAGAACTCTTGGCAAAATAACCCCCTTCACGTTTCCACCAAGAAATGTCAGAAGCAGCTGATTTCTCTGCTTCTGAGTATTGGCTTAACGAGACTACTAAATGAAAAACAGTAACTTCCACGAAATTCTGACAGCTAGTCATGTGAATCAGGAACTTCCTCAAGGCCTGATGGAGCCAAGGAAAGCTGTTTGACACTGAATCACATGTTCCAGACTGATTGGTCTTTGACATCTACCTAAAGCAAAACCACATGATGAAAAGCCTTTGAACTCCTGAACTCCTGTGGACCTGCCTGCCTTGGGGTTTTTTTTTTTTCCCCTTTGAGTTGAAGTCAACAGTTGAGCAGTGAACAGTTAAATCACACTTCAAAGGGAACGCTTGCAAAAAAAGTTCAACCTTTTTTGTAGCTGCTGTTCAGTCAAAGAATTTATGCACAAGTTCTTTTGAACATCCCCCAGACAACCTTTGTGGATGGTATCATGATGCTTGAGCAGTCATGGCAACGCTCCCTGTATTTTGGAATATTCCTCTTTTTCTCTCAGCACACCCCAGCAAACAGGTCTCTGACCGATTATTTCCCATGGGTTTTCACTGCAAGCCAGCTAAAACAACATTTTGATATTGAAGTGGTTTGGTTTTACTTACGGCACTCTGAGTTTGGGAAATTTCTGAATGTCGTTTTCAGACATGTTCTGGAAAGGAAACACAGGATATATCATGAAACTGCCCATGGAACACCTTGAGACCTACAGAAATTTGCATATAAAAACTCATTAATCACCATTCATATGGTATTCAAGTGACTTCAGAAGTAGATATATTGAATCCCTTCCTGTCTGTGTAGTGAAATCAGACAAGCTTGGGCACGATTGCAAAGTTTCAGGGTAAAACTGTCAATTTTAAGATAGAGAACCGTTGGCTGTAGTTTTGTTCTAAGACCTGTAACATCAAAAATCACATGTCCTAGAGGACAAGTAGCTGGAAAACTCCTTGGACTTCAGAGGAGCCTTGGCAGCCTAAGAAAAATCTTTTTGGAAACAGGGATGGGGAGGGGGAGAGTGTTTCCTGCCCCTTGAGCCCTCAGACAGCAGTGGGATTGAGATCACCCCTGAATGGAGGTGCTGTCCGAGAGCTTCACTGATGCTCCTGCAGGGTCATCCCCTCTCTTCTTCCAGCGTGAGCAGCTTCACCTTCAGGGCAGTCAGGCCTTGTGAAAACTTTGGATTTAGTTGATCCAGCACTTTGTTTAATTAATTAAAAGCTTCTCTTTGGAACACGGGGGACAATCTGGTACTTTCTGTCTTTTTTACTGGCAACGATAAGTTTCTAATTACCCATTGATTCACAATGAAACAATGTGGATTTAAACCCCCTGGGCCTTTGCTTACTGGTTTTGATGCTCTTAAACTTCACTGATTTTGTGAACTGCTACAGAAGAATCCTAATTTTGTCTCCAGAGGAATGAAAGAGTGATTACAATGCAAGGCCAATCATTCTGAGCACGGCTTCGGCTTCTTTAGTACGAGAGGACAACTAACAAATGTTGGGTTTCTGTAGTTAATACTGGAAAAAAAGAACTTCCTATAAAGGAAGAGATGATTCAAGACAAGGTTATGGTTTTCAAACTTGTCAGTTTGAAAAATACTAAAAAAATCTGTATATTGACCAACATGCTTGGGTTCCCAGCTTTCCATATTTAAAGCAAGATGTCTGGCTGGTTTTAGCAAAGGCATTTACTTCCCAGATTTCCACCTCAGTAACCACCTGGGAGGTGAGTGCTCTGCATCTGCCAACCCAAAATGAGGAGGAGACAAAACAGTCACTTGATTGGAATTTTACAGGGAGGAATTTTACAGCTCTACTTACCAGAAACCTCTGTCCACTTATGCTGTGCTTTCTCACGACTTTCTCACAGTCCTTGTACTTTAACTGTCAACGAAAAGAAGATGATTATTGCACCCTTAATTGTAAGTGTCAATTAAGACACTTAAATATATGGCTGGCTTTGAGTAGATGCTTCGAGCTACCCTTTCGTGTGTTGTGACCTAAATGGCTCATTTGGTTCCACAAACATGGATTTTTATGGCAGGGATTCTTCAGTGGACTTGAGGCTTTTCATCCACTTAGGAACATGGAATTCCTCACAGTTGCCTGGCCTAAAGAAATATTTAGAAAATGGATATTTTGCTACTGACAGGGATGAGCAGGTGCACGAAACAGGAAGTACAGCAACAACCTGGAATATTAAAAGCCTGATCCCAGTCACAGAATTCACTGCTGTGACCAAAAAGCCTCCAGTTCCAGATGGAAATCCCACTTGTTAATCCTGGAAATTATTTATAATATTTGGGAAGCTTTTCCACAACGTTATTTTACAGTGACGTTCAGGAGAAGGGCATTTTAGAAGCTGGTCATGTACAGGTTGAACATGTAGCTTTAAACATTTCCAGTCGATGTCTTAAGATTTTGGGGTTTTTTTTGTTTTTTTTTTTAGTCTGAACAGTAATAGCACAATATAAGAACACAACTAATATTTTTGATCTGGCAAGAATGCATTTTTCCCTTTCAAGATGATCGGGTCCAAAGCAGAAGGAACCCAAAGAGCAGGCAGGCAAAGTGATTTTTGGAGGCTTTGAGGCAGAAGAATGGCCCTTGTCCTGCCTGAAACTATAGTTAGTGAACGTTATGGAGGCAAATGAGCCTCTGCTGCTGGGATAATTCCCCTAAAGCACAGAACATTTTACAGGGAGAGCTGTGCTTTCATAGTTCTATCCCAATTTTTCTTTATAAGGAGTAATCTTGGTGTGAGAATGGATCCTGAAAACATCTAAACAGCAGAGAGAATATTTGTAAGAGCCACCTTCAGTTATTCATATGCAAAAACAGGCCTAACTCTGCTAAATATCTTAGGATAGAGATTAAGACTTTTGTGCAGGCTGAGGATTTAAACCTGTGAGCAATTTCTTTTGTGCAATAATCGCTATCATGACATTGCCAGCACAGATCCGTGCAGGGGGAGCAACTGCCACACTTCGTAGAACCCACCAGTGTGACTGAAACCTAAACTCATTCTTAAAGTAATTGATGGAAAATACTGTTTAGGTATTAAAAGTAACCTTTGGGGAAGTCCAAATATGAACATTTTTGCCTTTTCTAAAATAAATCAATAAATTAAATACTTTGGAAATTATTTGAAAATGTTGGGGTTTGTTGGTTCTTCCTTCTTTTGAAAGCATGGTTTGAATCACGAATTAGATGTTATTATTGATAAGAATGTTTTTGACAGACAGTGAAGGCTTTATTCATGCCCTAATACACCACAGTACTGTCACATAAATTCCTGATGTGTGTGCTGCCTGAGTTTTGCTCATGTGAAGGTGAAAGCCAACAATGAACTGTTGAAAATCGTACCCAGTGTCATGAACAAATCACTTCAGGCGATAGAAAATTGGAAGGTGATTGTCCTTGGAATATTATTCCCCAATTAGCTTATTTTAGAAGGAGAAAAAAAAGCTTTTCTCTTTCGGAGTTGAATCCTGGACTTTGAGCAATGTTAGTGATATGTGTGAAGGAAATTGTATGAGTTTATCAAGGGAGATCTGGTCACTTATGACAGGTGGATTAGGCTGAATTAGGCTGGCACTGTTGTCTTACACAGATATCTTAGATGACTTAAAGCAGCTTTTGCCCTGATTCACTTCTCCAAGTGCAGAATGCCAAGATTATCCTGGGGGAGTATCTCAATCAATAGAAGGCAGATACTAAACAATAAATGTAACCAAGTACATTCACTTACGGTAGAATTTACAGTTAATCCGTTTATCTCTGTTCAGAATATCATGATCAGCCCTTTCAGAAAGATACTTCCCTTCTTAATTTCTTGGAAATGGGGATATAACCCCCTCACACTGCAGCAGAGTTGTAATGTTTTTCATATTTGTCTGAAGTTACCTGTTGATAATGATCTCATCTGTTCCATCTCCAGTTCTTGGTTTCACTTTCCTGTGCCACCAACCCCTGCCCGCTAAAACTAGGGGTTTGTAAGTAGCTGGCAGTTTTACTTCTCTGTGTTTGATCTGCTTTGGGGTTGCATTCTAGTATCAAACTTGCCTCAACTCGCCAAATAAAACCCTCTTTGTAGAGTTATAGGAGCTGCTGAAAACATAAACTTCACGTGATTTCAAGAGCAAGCCCAAAGAGTCCCGGCTTTTACAAGTGCAGCCATGGGTGTGATTAGCAAAGACATTGAGGCTCATTTGTGACACGGAGCCATTCGGAAAAAAAAAAAAAAAAAGCCCTCTCCTGAAAATCATTGATGGTGACACAGCAAACAGGTTATCTTCAACCCTTAATGTTACAGCAACAAGGAATAAAGTAGCTGCAAAGTGTAAAGCCATCCGTTTCCCTTATACTCAATTTAAAAAACGCTTTCAAGCTTTTACAGATTTCCCTGCCCAGTTTGCCTCAGCTTCTTATTTGACAGGGGTTTTGCTTTTAGCGCTGCTGCAAGCCGTGCCCGTTGTAAAACACCTCAATCGGGCACAAACGATGTCAACGGGAGTTTCCTCCTCCGCCACACGGAGACAAAAAACCCAGTTAAACTCACCGTCCTAAAATATTCTGCCAAGTCATCCGCGTTCCAGGTGAGCACGTCCGAGCGGTAGGGGACGTTCCGCAGGTCCATGGTGGGCTTTTCTCCTCGCGGTGCTCACAGGGTGTTCATAGCAGTGCTATCCGTGAAGCAGCCATGGATTCCCCGCCGTGCGACCCCTTCCAGCCTGGCCAGGAGTTCCTTGCCCGGCTGGTTCTGTCAAAGAGCTGCTCTTCGAGCTCCGGAGCTCCGTTGGTGGGACGTCCCAGAGAGAGATGCTGCTTCCTCTGACACAAAATGGTCTCTTCTCAGAAAAGTTGCAGCCAGTCAGCCTCACCACTTCCTTTCTCTGCATATAAATAAGTAAACAAGGAAGCACAGCAAAGCGGTGAAAATGTTCTGCCTGCTACATGTAAGTCAGCTCCTATGGACCCTGTTTGCTTGTAATTGCATAGATAAATGTTTATGCAGTCGCAGACTTTATGTACTTTACAGCGTAAAAATACTGTATTATCTGCATAGACCTGGGTTACTCCCTGTGCAAGTTTAGCCCCTCCAAAGAAGAAAATGTTCACTTAAGAGAAATTTCTTCTATTTACCTCACTACCTGAAGTGTCCAGTATCTTTCTTTGGTTTGTACTGCAATACAACTCCTGTTGGAGTTGTACAGGAGGAATTCACGAATCATGGAATTACGGTCAGAATTCCTTCAGTGAAGGAATCACTTGGTGAAACTAATTAAAAAAAAAAGAAATAGACAAGTTTAGATGGCAAATTATTACATTGCCGTTGTTCCAGTGCTTCATTTTTCAGCTACCTCTTCTAAGGATTTCTGTGCCTGGAAAAGAATTCACAAAACCATAATATTATCAGAGGGACACGAGGGACTTTCATCTGTCATGTGCAGCCAATTCAGGCATCTTCCTGTCAGGAGGTGAGATTACATTGAGTAATTCCGACAGAGAATATCTATTCTCCCTTTTTTTTGGTGGTAAAAAAGTCAGGACACTACTCACAAGAGCTCCATCAGGCTGCACAAAATCCATGGCCTGTATTAATTAGAGTAGGTGCACAGTCCTAAAGCACTGGAAAAAAGTTTCTTTTCTTTCTAATGATCAAGGAAATGCTCATTAGATGCTCCCTTGTTTCCAGTCGCTGAGGACCTTCTAACCCTGGGTCTATAATCTGCAAGTGCGTTGCATATAAGTGCGTGTATCTGAGATCAGATCCACAAGTTTTTATGGTACTGAATATAAAAACCTTGCTTTTGAGATCACAGGCTGACTTAAAGTAGCTTACTTCTTTTTCTGGATTATTTTTGGTGACAGCTGTTCCAAGCAGTGCAGCATTTATCAAACACGGCACAGCTGTGTTTTCTAGGTTCTTATTTAAAGTGATGTGAATCATCCTGAGGCATGTCCTGACAGTACCACAGATCTATCACCCCCTCCAGGTCTGGGGATAAAACGGGACTAAATGAGCTTGTGTCAAAGAATGCTGAAAGGAGAAGTTGCTCTCCTGGTGCATTGTCAGCAGTGGTTACACGGCTCCATCTCGGACATTCCAACGCATCCTCTGCATTTCAGAGAGACAAGTTTCTCACGGCACAGGGGCAGGAAGAAGCCTGTGCTGTACTTTCTAAGTGTTCATTCTGATACACTGTTTCGTTGCCTTTAATCACATTTCGATCCCGAATTTTCTTAGTTTAACAAGATTACAACTTAGAAATTAAGAAGCTTCGGGTGGAAGTGTGGAAAAGGAAAAGAAGCAGCTTTTTATTAACAAAATCTGAATAAACAAGTAATGGTGCAATCAAACACTTTCAGAAGAAACAAAATAAAGTCCCAGTTCCCCAGGTGGGGGAAGAAACCCGCGGCAACCCGGGGAGGGGTGGGGGAAAGGCAGGACTATCCTGGCAGTTCAACAGCTGCTCGCAGCCAGCCATTAAAAAGCCCTTTTTCCCCCACAGGCAGTCTTGAAAGCGGAATACCTCACTCTGAGATGGGTCGGTCTTTCTCCCTCAGTCATCCTCCGCCAGATGTCCCGTGGGGCAAAAAAACCCAAATTTTCTCTTGGGAAAAGGAGGCTGCCGAAAAGCGGGACTCCTGCTCCGTCCCGTCCCGGACCAACCCCCCAAAAAACCCGTAAAAAGGACTCCCAACCTTCCCCGCGGCCACCGCCCTTCCCTGCGACCCTCCCCTCTCCCTGACTCCCCCCACCCAGGAAGAAACAGGTGGGAGGGGACAGGGACAGGACCCTCGGGAAGAAAAAGGAAATTCCAACATCTCTTTTCAAACCTCTGACACAAACCCAGTGCAGCAGATCCCATTTTAATCGTGTTATTCCTGATTTGTACTAATATAAAACTAATTAGCCTGGCCAAAATTCATTCCGCTGATGTTACAGAAAGAATTGCAGGAGCAATTTATTCTGGTGCTGACTTTGAAGTCAATTTACTCGAGAGAGCGGCTAACACAGAAATTCTAACGCGTGCATCTCCTCTTACTGTTTGCTTGGGTCCTGCCTGTGTCCTGTGAGGACACTGTAGTCACACGCGCACCTCATGCAGCTTGCAAAGCCCAGCTGCACATGCACTTGAGCTTTGTCTTTCTCTGCAGCTTCTTTTGTAACGTTACAAACACCTCAGATGCGATGGCCTAACAGAGGCTTGCTGAGGGAACACCACTTGAAACTCCACTCCACTTGAATTTGCAGAGATACTCCCAGATCGGCGTAACCATTTTAAGCTGCACTTCCAACTTGCGTGTGTGTTTGAACATGCCAAGGGAAAAGGTTCAGCCGAGTCACGACCCCCAGTCCCAACCAGACTGCTCTGTTCTCTTTTAATTGCTCTCCTGTTCACTCTTCCCGCTTGTTTATTATTCCCCTCTCTCTCTTCAGAGTCACTGCTGTTACCTCCAGAATTATCACTCTCTCCCAGATGCTCCTGTTTCCCCCTCAGTTTGGAGAGGCAATTTCAACACTGCTGGTCCCTGAGAACGGAGAGAGAAACAGCTGAATGGCCACACTTGTGCCAGAATCTCTGGTCAGGTTTGGGTAGGAGTGTAAGGGAGGATGTCTGGGAAGCCACCACATGTGATTTATTTGGAGGACGACAGGCAGACATGAGCACTGGGGCAACTAAATGAACCCCAGCCAACAGACAGGGCCACTGAGGGTTCTTGGGGCAGAATGTCAGGTTTGACAGGCCACCTGCAGAAATCTGGTTGATAATTAGACACATTTCAGAGGGGAAAATCCTAATTGTCTGCTGAGCCCGATCACATGCTTTGAATCTTAGTTCGATTTTATATTTCAAGAAATGAGCAGAGAGTAAATAAGCAGCCAATTACAGCTATTCTCAGGTGCAGACATTTCCACGGAGACCTTTTTATCCCCCCTCTTTTTAAAGAAGTTGGTGTTTTAAAGGCGTTTCACACCTCGCAGTGGCACAACCTTCACCTAACAAATGTGTCTCTTCAACAGCAGGCGCCAATGGTGCCGTTCTTTTGATGCAGTGATGGTCTGGTGACCGGTGTTTGAAAATGTGAGAGTCAAAGCATGTTAGGCAACACAGGGGGGAAATTCACACTGCTCACACTCTGCTGCCTTCAAACAGCAGCAAGATTTCCTACTTTCTCTCACCTCTTTCTGGTGGTGTTCTGTCCCAGTTTTAAGCCGAGTCAAGGGCTTGCTTTGAACAGCTTTCAGAGCGGTTTATTTTTCTAGAATAACTCAGATTGTGTGTCCATTCTCCTAACAAAACAAATACAGCTCAAACCTCACAAGAATTTAGTCTCCACGTTCATCTCAGTCCCAAAGTACAATGGATCTTTACGACATGGTTTTCTTTTGTCCTGCCCAATTCTGTTTTTAAACGACTCGGGTAGATTCTCCCTTTTTTTTCCCGGGAATATTTGCCATTGACAGCCAATTGTTCCTCCTCTGTCACCTCATGCCTAACCCCAGGCTGCACACCCAGCTCCGACTGTGGGGGGCTGAAATGTTGACTTCAGTGACTGAAACAACCGGGCCCTTCGCAAAAGCAGCAGATGCTTTGCCGGGGCCTGGTTTGCACCCCACAACCGAAAGGGAAGGAGAAGAGATTTTGGGTGGCTGGTGGCAAAACCCCTGATCTTCATAAGAACAGCCCTGGGGCACAGGGGGCGAGCACAGAAAACAACCTTTGTTTAGCAACAAGCTGGGTTTTGAGGCAGATGGGGGAGATAAGGGAAGCAGACCCTGGTGAGGTGGGACAATGTTTTTTATCACGGCCCAGGCGTGAAACTCTCCACCAGCCAGGGGAGGTACTGGGACATTCCCGTGCAGGGCTGAAGGTTTTCATCCCTTCAGATGGGGCATAACCGGCTCAGCTGCGCCGGTGTGAGAGGCAGCATCATGTCTTAGGAGGGGCCATAAACCATCCGAGACCCCCAAAGCACCCCCAGACTCGTTTCTGGGGCCTTCCACCAGGGGACTGCACATGACCCCCGGTGTCACATCAGTGTAAAACCCCCTCCAGGGGAGGTACCTGGGTGTTCCACCTATATTGACCCACAGGTACGTGGTTTATGCACTTCCCCCATCCCGATGGATCAAGACTGTGACCATCATTTTGACCAACTGACATCTAAATGACAACAATGAAGTCCCATCACTGGACCCACCGGGGGGATATCTTTCCTCCCCACTACGTGCTCTTAGTCTTTCTTTCTCTTTCTTCCTATTCCTTGTACGTTTTAGTAAGTGATAAATTTATACTTTTATATTGTTATATTTCTATAGATAATGAGCAAAATGCCTACATACCACCTTTCCATTGCATATTTATACATATATATTATTATATACATTATATAGATTATACACATGGTATACATTCTATATACATTATATATTATATATACTGTATATATTATATATACAGTATATATTGTATACATTTTATATATTATATATTATACATAGTTTTAAATACATATATATGTGTCATTCACTCCATTCAGTGTCATTTTAATCCCACCCAAGGGACCTATGACTGACAAGAATCTCAGCTACCCTGCCCTCAAGGGTGGGTACTTTTCCAAGTAACACATGGAAAAATGCTTTCATTTTTATATCCTTTAAAAATCACAATTTTTAAAATATAGTCCTTATTTTCTATAATAATTGCTGAGCCACACTTTCCATTCCTTGATGTCCTTATCAATTATTCTCTTAGTTCTTGCAGTCAAGTGTTAATTTGGGCTTTGCAATGTCTGTGCATTAATACAAGAGGCAAAATAGAGTCTTTGTCAATTGGAAAAAGCAATTTGCAGCAGTGGAACTGCGAGGCTTCCTCCTCATCTAGTGTCTGAATCACAGTCCCACAAGTGCAGGAAAAGGGATGGATGGAATTGCTGTCACTGTACAAATTTGATACTTGGGTTACAGTCATGACAGCTTAATGGGGAAAAATAATTAAAATTTATTACTCTGTATGAACTCAACCCTCAGCAAAGATTTAGCTGGATGGAGAAAAAAAATGTAGACTTGAAGAAGAATAATTTCCATTGCCAGTGATTTGTGTTACTTTGAGCAGGTGGCAAGATGGAATTTAGGAAATTCCAAAATGCCTGAAATCCTGAAATACAGCCACTAGAGTGCAACTGGACTCTATTCAGAAACCAGAGAGAACCAAATATCTATTTGCTGTAAAAATAAGGTAAGTAGTTAGAGATATTCTAGCAAGAGTATTGTTTTCTCAGGTGCATGACTTATTCACTCTGTTGGGGTGATAAATGGCAGAATGTGTCTAGTTTGTCTACAGATGCTGCCAAAAAACTCAGGGAACCCCCAGCAACCCTCAGCAAAGATGTCTCCGGAGGAAAGTCTGAAAAAAGACTTTGCCGAGCGGAAGAAGGGGAAGCTGGAGAGGTGGGAAGGGCAAAGGAGGCAAACTCAGTGACTTTGGGGGGACAGCAACGGGCTGCTCTCGTGACCCCTGAAAGGTTGTGCTCACAAGGAAAGCTGCTGAAGGAGGAAGGAATTGGGAAGGAGGAGCTGCTATTCCCAGATGGAGCTGGAGCCCAAGGTGTTCCCATTCAGTGCTTCCACAGCAGGCTGCCCATCTGCTTTGCCTTGTTTTATTTTCTCGGGGGGTTTTTTTTTTTGGTTACATGTTTATTCTAACAACCCCAAAAAAAGCCCTTTGCAGCAAAGACAACTGAGCAGCAATAAAAACGACAGTTTTTATTTCATCCAAGTTTTTAAAAAAGCAGTATTTTGAGTCTATCCAACTATTCTTACAGCTAAAGAAATGATGATTATTTCAACTCAGCCCATTTTTTGTTATGTTCATCAAATGAACTATGGATACCCAGGAACAGCTTATTGACCAATAAGAAAAGCATTTATGATTTTGCAATGCTGAGACAAAGAAGAAAAGCTTCAACAGCTTTTACGTGCTCATTTCAGACCTTCATGGGTAAAGATTTTGCCAAGCCTGAAAGTTTTTGAGAGTGAATTTCTCAGATCAGAAAACAGATGTCTCGGAGGAAAACAAGCTGCTGCTAACCAACATTGTCTGGGGTATAGTTTTGTTTTTAATGTTAGTTTGGTTTTCCGTATTTATGTTCCTCTCTCTGACTGGCTCAGAGTTTTCGGGGAGCTGAATTCTTGAACATCCCATGCTTTTCAAATTTTCGGGGTCACCTTGTGTTCAAAATACAGTGTATTCATAATAGGAGATATTTTTAAATAAATAAACCACAGGTTTTGCATATATTTTAAATTGCACACATGAATTGTACTATGGATGGCCTTCCAGCAATCCCTGAGTTCTGCTGAAGGTCCAGCTGAGGATACTGATGATGATGATGAAGGTGATGAATTCATTGGGCCACCACTTCCACCTTGGTTCAAGGATAGCGATGACCATAACGACAATGATAATACAGAGGAAGATGATGTAAGTAATTTGTTCCTCTTTAATGTTTTAACCCTTTGGGTAGACTCTGATTTGTATGTGAGCTCTTCCTCTATGACCGAATTTCCAGGTGAAAAATGATTTCTTTGAAATGCAGGGTTGCTGCTTTTCTCTAATGATTATTCACTGCATGAAAATAATTGTTTTTGTTTCAAAATACCAGGATTTAAAACAACAAAATACGCTTGTCAACCTCAAGGGAAATTCATCATCAATTACTATAAACTGTTTACTGTTTTGTTATCATGTTTTGAAAGAACTAGGTAAATATTCCTGATAAATATAAAACATTCCTGTTTTAGATGGTTTATTTCCCAAAGCACGTGTCAATTTTTTACAAAGGAGAGGAGGCAGAGGTGGGCTTGGATCCAGGGAGAACAACTGAGCCAGAACTGTTTGAGAAAACAAACTGTGGTATCTGATGAGAGAAACGGAAACTTTACTCTCGGTATCCCAGAACGCCCAAACAAGGAACAATACCATCTTAGAGAAGTCCTAGAAAATTCCGTAGGGGTGTATTCAAACAAAGATGTCAAGTAAATAAAGATAAAAATAAAGAACAAGATAAAATGAAGAATAAATGTAACAGTTATGGGTGGTGTTCCACCATCCAAACACCACTAACGATGCTGTACCTGCTCAAAGACTGAGGTCAAGAGGATGAAGATGACCTGGAAAGACCAAAGGAGGACTTTGAGGGGTGTGGCTATGTAAACACATTAATGAATATGTATAAAGGAAGCCAAAACACCTAATTAATATGTAAACAATGTGTGTAATGAAAAGCTCTGCCCATCTGTCACTTGGCATGTTTTATTAGAATAGCTCTCCTCCAAACATCCTGCACCCTGAATAAAGAAGAATTCCCTTTTTAACATCAAAAAATCGGTGTTAACAAGTTTGTTTCTGCTGCTTTTCAGTATCATTTTTAGCCCCCCAGATGGGACAGCTCTGCCTGACCTGCCATGGATCCGAGGGATCTCTGGACCTTCATGCCAGCACCAGGACTTTCCTGGAGAAGACCACAGATCCCTGGACCAGTCTGGGATGCAAGTAAGATCCCAGTCATTAATAAGGCATTCTTTTTGGGAATCCTGCCCATACAGGACTGGATTTTCCAGTGCATTGGGTGGGTTATTTGGTGTTTGGCTTTATTTTATCAGTTGATATTGTTTTGCATTTGTATTTGTTTCTGTGTTGTAAAATTTTGGGTCTGTTACTGTTCAGAGATGGGCAGCAGAAAATCTGAAGGGAGTATTTTGAAAAAGTCCCCACTTGGCTGCATTTTAGGAAGATGGATGAACCCCCCGGGGAACAACTACCAGGAAGAATTGAATTAAATGTTGTAATCAAGGTTAGCCACCATGGAACTGAATTATAACACACATTGTTACAATTAACGCTGGTTTTAAGGTGGGAGCCAAAGTGGGATGAGGTTTTCACTTTACAGACCCATCTGGAGGGGCAGAAAGATTGTGGTGTGAATCCGACCCCCTGAGATCCATTGGTGTTAGCCCTTGAAAAGGAGACTCAAGGGAAGCAGTTAAAATGTTGCCGTTCAATGCGTAGCATAGGAAAAAATGGTTCTAAACATCTCCCTGATAAGGAGGAGGACTCAGATGTCATGGTTGGGTGGGGAAACAGATAATCAAGATGAAGAAACCAATCTTGCAAGGGAACTGGCACGTGAAGAGGCAGATTTAGTACGTCTAGAAGAAAAGGTAGAGAGAATGTATCAGAGAGAGAAGAGAATTTGAGTCCGGCTGCAGGAAGAACTAGAGCTAGACAAGGAAGGGTGGTAGTGGACCCTTCTCCGTGAGATAACCCGGACTAAATAGCAAAAGCGTTCAAAATTATGATTAAAACCCAGGATCTGGACTAGAAGGATATCAATATTACATGTTAGAGGTGTTGTTTGATAGTATGGAGAAAGAAATGGCTGTTAAAACTAGAGGGAGGTTTTTGGAAGAGCAGATTTTGATGGGCAACATACAGAGTATGCTGGACATTAAAATGGTTCACAGTATTAGACTTGGAAAATGCCTTTATCTGTATCCCTTTGAGTTCTGAAAGTCAAGAGCTTTTTGCTTTTGAATGGGAAAACCCAAACATAGGGACAAAAAACCCGTTAACTTGAATGGTCCTCCTGTGGTGTGTGTGGGGTGGGGGTTTAAAAGAGGCCTGCAATATTTGGAAATCAATTGGCAAAAGAACTGGAGGACCGGAGAAACCAAAACCCCGGTGGAGCCTTATCACAGCAGGTGGATGACATTTTGATAGCTCCTGAAACTAAAGAGCAGCGCTGGGATCTGTGGCGCTACTGAATTCCCTTGGACTCAGCGGGTACAGGGCTCCAACCCCCAAAGCACGGGCAGTCCAGAGCAGGGTGATCCACCCGGGATTCGAAATCCTCCAAGGGCAACAGAAGCTGGGACGGGAGCAGAAAGAAACAACCTCTCAGCCACAGCCACAAAGGGGAAGGGAATTTCGGGCATATCTCAGGGCACTTGCTGGGTGTCTGCTGTGGATCAGCCATTATGGGTTGCTGCTAAAGCCACTTTATGAGCTCTTGAAGACAGCTCAAAAGGGCCGTAAATGAGTTAATTAATGTGTGTTAAGGAAGAAAGAATTCCTAATAAATATGTAGACAGGGTGTGTCACAGAAAGCCTTGTTCACCTGTCATTCAATCAGAGGAGCTCTCCTCCAAACCTCCAGCACGCTGAACAAAGAAAAATGCCCTTTTTAACATCTACAAATCGGTGCTAAGAAGTTTGTTTCTGTTGCTTTTCA
This sequence comes from Pseudotriccus pelzelni, assembly GCA_035584735.1. Lineage (NCBI taxonomy): Eukaryota > Metazoa > Chordata > Aves > Passeriformes > Tyrannidae > Pseudotriccus > Pseudotriccus pelzelni. Next base: position 3,416,193 of record JAWMRA010000028.1, on the reverse strand, counting down.
GTAACTGAGGGCTTTTTTTTCCTCTCTTTTTCTTTTTTTTTTATTTGTTTGTGTGATCTTTTTGTTTATTTTGATTTAATTTGGTTTGGGGTTTTTTTTCTGTTCTGTACTGGCTGATGGGTCACGAGCTACTTCATGTTTCAGATTTAAACTTTCAGAATTAAAATGACATTTTCCAGAGAAAGTCGAGCACTTTTTATGTGTTTCTTCCTGTTTGACTGTCATCCCCTGTGTAGTGTAACACGCTGTGATATTTAGACATTAGTTTCAGGTAGTTTTATTGTAAGTGTATTAAAAATAGCAAGGTGTGACACTGAAAGAAACGTGAAACAGACACTGAAGTGTCTGAACTGTGTGCTCTGAAAATTTCCTACAACTGCCTGTTTTTAACTGTTCTGCAGAACTCCCACCTTTTTCTCATCCCATATCACTTTTACTCTTTGATTTATCCAGGTTCAATAAAGCCTTTGAGCTCCTGGACATCTGTGTGAAGCAGCTACAAGATACCAAGCCTGGGAAGAAACAGGCCAGCTCTTTATTATAATTATTTGTCTTTCACACAGTTTGCTTGTTTGTTTGTTTGTTTTGGTTTTGCTGCAGAAGGGTCACCGAGCTGAGGTTCTGGGAGCAGATTTTCTTTCTCAGCGTCCCTTCACTGTTCTGTTGGACACCTTTGCTCATTGCTGGACTGTGATTACAAACCTCTCACATTCAGAGAGGCAAAATGCAGAACACCTGCAGAATATACAGGGAGCTGTTCATCTAAACACCACTTATAAGCTGTCTCTTATAAGCACATTGATTCTGAACACATTTTTTAAAGTTACCAAAATCAGGGGAGAGGCTTAATTTTGGAATTAACAAAACATGGTAGACTATTAAGTTGGAAGCATGAAAAAAATTGCCATTTAGACCTCTGGACATTGCACATTTTCAGCCTCTGAGCGGGAGGAGAACTAGAGAAAGGGGATCTCCACAATTTATTCATTTACTAAAGAGACCTCGAGGAGTAGAAATGGGAATAAGAAAAAGACTTTTTATATGGGCAAAGCCTGAAACTGTTTTATGCTCGTTCCTGAACTACCGTGCAGCAAACACACAACTCAGCGTCGTGTGACGCAGAATTGATTCTGTCAAATGTCTTAATTCTTCTACCTCCCTCTAACTGATATATTAGATGACTGAAGGATCATGTTCAAGATGCCCTGGTGGGTCACACAAGGCCAGTCTGTCACGTGTGTACTCTGGGTATAGCTGTGCTGTGCTTGGCTTAGGGAGATGTTGGACGGGCGTGTTTTGACCCTCCAAAAAAAATTAATATACTAACGGTGTCAGTCGGCTCTTTGTCCTGAAAATATTCTGCCCCATAGTAACTTAATCACTTAGAGGAGTCATATAATCCTGATTACAGAATTATTTTTTTCCCTTTAGAGAAAACAGCTCTTGTCCAACATCAGCTGAAAAACGCTTTCTCAATTAGCTTCATTAATATCTTCATGCAATTACGTATCAGAATAAGACCTTAGGCAGTGCTTGTGGCTCTGGGCTCAGTTCTGACAATTAAACCTCGCCTAGACAGGCACGTGTGGGACAAACTGATGGGCCAGTACAGGGGGGAACTTGTTTTCTGCACTACGTGTTGGATCTGTTCAATTAACACCAAAAACGTCTGTTTAATCAAATTACTCTTTCAGGTGGTTTGAGAAGTGATAAAAAAATCTGGTTTGGTATTAAAAGATATGAGTTGAAAATTTCTATGAAGGAAGTTATAAACGTTTATGTAATCAGGGTGAGCATGAGGAAAAGGAGAAATGCTGCCTAATTATAATAACACGGGGGAAATTGTGAATGTTGCAAGATTTAAAATGTATGAATGGAAAATGGGAAATTCCCTTCCATGTGGTAGGATACCTGCAACTGTTACTGTTGTCCAAATAAATATCAGAGGATTAAAATTGATACAAATATATTAATGTATTTCTCTTTTATCTCCACCCCGTGAATAAAATTTGAGCTCATGTAGAAGACTCAGTCTCATTTTGCCATCTAGTGGCAACACTTTGGTTTGCTGAGATACATTTCAGAAAAGCAAGAAGGTGTTAGATAGGAGGGTAGGAGCTACTAATTTCTTGGAATAATCACTTACTGGTCAAGATATTCAAAAGCCTAATTACATTTTATAGCAGCAGTGCACAAATAGGCACATTGCTAACGTGGATTTCCACTTGAAGGTACCATTTTTGAAGGTAATCCAGGGTGTGTTTCTTCATATCTTTATGAATCTGGATGACTACTGATTTTTTTTTTCCTTGTAGATGTAAATCATTAATCTCCCTTCCCGCTTTTTCTTGGATATTTACCAAAACGGTGGTGTAGCTAAACAGCTTATCTTTAGAAATACAAAGGACAACTCGAGGCAGACTGGCTGGACAAGCCATTTTTTTCTCCCTAAGGAAAAAAACCAAAACTTTTAAACTTTTTTTTATTATTATTATTTTTATTATAATCATGATTTTGTACTCAATTTACATTCCTTTGGTGTGATTTTTTTTGTGTGTCTGTACTTCAAGGTTTGTAGTATTAATTTTTTTCCTCTTCCCATAGTTCTGCGAGATATTTGTCATTACCTGGACCTCCAAGATCCTATAGCACTGCTCCTTCATGTTTTTCTCTGAAGAAAAGCAGGAAAAATAAAGCAGTCTGAAGACTTTTGGGATCACATTGATCTGTGCCATCCTTATGCATCCTTCCAAAGTGAATCCTACAGGCCGTTTGTTGATCTCTCCTTGTTGCAAGAGCTTTGAGATCTGATCCGTCACTTGCAGGAGCTCAGTGAGGAAACACAAAAGCTGCTCTGGATTGTGCACTGTGGAATGTCAGAGAAGATGCAGGGCCTGGACAAGGGGCAATAAGGAATAATTCAGAGTAGCTCAGCAAGTGAGTGTTGTGAGAGGTTTGGAATTGTTCTTTAAGGTCCTGGAGAGTGGGGCTGAATTCCTCTGTTTAGAAACAAATAAGGCTACTACACTGTCCCTGAAGATGAGGGTAACCCAGGGTCTTGTTAATGGTCAGATTAGAGTGAAACAGCACTGAACTGTTCATACACATAAACTGTTAAATATATGAATATATATATTTATATGTCCTTATAAATATACATAGAGTTTATTTTAGAACAATTTGGTTGCAGTGGAAAGCAGGTATGTAGCCGTTTTGGTTGTTAGCTACAGTAATGCAGCAATATAAAAAGATAAAAATAACACTTAAGAAAATGCATAAGGAAAAGAAAGAGGGAGGATAAGAGTAGAAAGATCTCATCTCATGTGTACCCAGCGAGGACACTTGATTGTAATTTCGATGTCCGTGTCTCGAAGTGATGGTCACAGTCCTGATCCACCGGAGATGGGAGAAAGCCGACGAAACACGAAGTCCGGCTGGTTAATTGACGTTTGGGTTTAGGTGGCGGGGAGGGGAGTTTTGCACTGCCCCTCATTGGCAGCACATCAGAAGGGATGAACACTGACAGCCCTACTGTAAAGGTAAACGTCCCGCGTGAATGCGACCATCCCGGAGAGCTGAGATCGTCGGCACGATAAAAACCGTCCCAGCTCTCAGATTGCCCCCACAATCGGCCGATTTGTTCGGAGTCTGGAGGCATTAACGTTAACGTTTCGGTGTCTCACACGCACACCTGTGCTCTTAATTCCAGTTTTATAATGCAGAGGAGTTTTAGGCCAATGCACTCTCCCGTGCATCGCGAAATTTTTTAAACGATTTCTTCATAGCAGATGTTTCTGACCCGCCAAAATTAGTATTTCTTGTAAGATTTTGGAAGAAGCAGCAAGAAGCCTTCCAGCCGTCAGTGTGAATAGTTTCAAACCAGGAGTATCTTTTGGGACATTGTTATGTGGGGTCTAATAACTGGGCTAGGTGACCTTAAAGGTCTCTTCCAACCCTGATGATTCTGTTATGACAGTTCGGTGGTGCTGTTGTACCTCCTGCAGCAACTCCTTGCCGTCCCTTACCCCCCGCCTTGCCTTGCCTTGAGTACAAGCAGGAAAGGTGAGCAAGGCAAAGGAGGGAAAGGCAAAGTAATGCAAGAGAGAAGGAGGGATATGGAAGGCACGACCCCCGACGGGAAATGTGGGCGCAGCCCTCAGGTCCTCGACGCCCGTCCGGGGTGGAGCGGAGCTGGAGGGCGGTGCTGTGACCTCTCAGACCCCAGTCCTTGCGGAGGGGAGCGGCGGGAACTGTACGACAGGAGGCGGCGATGGAAGCCAAGGTAGGCGCCGTCGGGACGGCGGCGGACGGGGGAAGCGGGATGGGGGCACAGCTCACCCCGGAGTGACCCTTCCCGCGGGGACCGCGGTCCCCGAGCCCGGCCGGGAGCTCGGGGGGCACGGCGCCAGTCCCGGTCGCAGAGGGACCGCATACCGCACCTTCCCCGGGACGAGCCGGTGCGGCGGCGTGCGGAGCAGCGGCATTATCACCGGGTGCTAGACGGCAGAGAGCCGGGTCCTGCCTCTTCCCGCAGCCCACGGACCCTCTCCCCTTCCCACCCGGCCGGGACAAGGGGGTCTCTATGCTGGGACGCCTCGGGGGAGCCGCAGAGCCGGGCCACAAAGCTCCCCGCGGGGTGACGGGGCTGGTCCTTCATCCCCCTGTCACCACGTGTTGCTCCGGTGTGGGTCCTCACCTTCATCCAAAGGTGGTTTCTGGTCTTCAGGAAAGGTGAAACCCCTTGGACAGGGAGAGGCGCCACGACCTGATGGCAGTCACCGTTAGCAAGTGATCCTTTCCATCAATCCTTTCCCATTATATATCTGATAAAAGCCAGTTCCTAATGCTAGTAAGAAATCCCTTGTTACTCAGTTTATTTTGGTTGCTGGGACTTCAGCATCCCTGCTCTTTAATACCGGTCACGTCTGTCCTTGATGGTTTTGGGGAGGTGAGGGACCATCCATGACGGTGTAGGATGGAGACAGGAACGGTGAGCAGGCAGGTTAAATTGAAATATTACCCTGCATTGATAATTCCACTCGTTTGAGGGACCATGAAGGATTAAATGGCACTTGTTGCTGGCTGAAATAGTTGTGGCATAGGGTGCAGTCTAATCAGGAGCCTGGGAGGAGCATTGAGAGGTTTAAGTTAGTTTTTGTTGTGTCAATATATATTAGCCCACTTACTCTCCACTACTACTTTCCTTTGGTATTTTGCACACCTTATGGTTATATTTTCCTCTACCACATTCACGCTATATGGTGCAGCTCCTAAAAAGTAAAATAATACAAGTCTGGGTGGGATTGTACCACTGCTGTCAGGAGTTTCTCAAGCAATTGGACCACAAGGTTTAATCAGACTCAGAGGCACCGTTCCAATTTGGGGTAATTATACCATAACGGATTTTCCCGATTGCTGTGCTGTCAGATGTTCCCCTTTAATGGGAGGAGGAGCACCTGATGCAGGTTTTGGAAGGACGGCTTGGCTCCTTGGTGCTCCCTGCGACTCCACGCCAATTATTTAGTTGCTGAAGTGCTCTGGGAAGTCGAACATCCTGCTCGCTCCCCTGTAGCTTAAGGCTCTTTTTCAATAGGACATTGGCCCTTCCTGTGATTCCGTTTGACTGGGGGCAATATGGGATGTAGAATATCCACTGAATTCCTTCCTTAAATTCATCCCACTCCTGGCCCATTCGTGTACCTCTTTACATGAGAAATGTGAGCCATTATCACTCGGGATGGAGTCAGGAGACGTGGTAACGGAGATGACAGTGCCCACCCTGCCCTTTGAGTGCCATGAGCAGGCCAGAGACTCCTCCCCCTGGGAGGTTGGACTGTGTCCTGCAGAGAGCCTGAGTGGCCACATGAAATCCATTTGCCACGGAGATCATAAAGCTTTTCTCTTTCTGATGTGTGGGTGATGCTTTAGCAGGGTGATCTAATTGTAATTCTAATCTACACTGAGGACATTCTGCGAGAACAGCTTCACAAGTTTTCCTGTTTAGGGGCCTCCCTTTGCTCTGTGCAGCAAATATAAATGGCTTCTTCATCAGTGTGACCACATTTCTGATGTAACCATTCTCCCAGCTGATACCTTTTCTGATTTAGGGAGTCTTCTGTCCTTATTTCCCTGATTTTAATTAATCCACCAACCAGTTTATGGGTGGTTTGTTACCCTTGGCATGGGATTTAACCCATCTTGACCAGTGTTTTCCTGGCTATATTCAGTAATAATTGCCAGTCTTGAGATCTCCAAATGGAAAATCTATTTAATTCCAATTTAGGGATTCCCATTGGCAGAGCCACTGTGTGGCACCAGCCCAAACAGCACAGGAGCCCACAGAGATCGATTTTGCTCCATTCTGAGCTGTTAGAAAAACTGCTCTTAACCCTCCTACTCCTACCTTCAGCTTCTTCTGTTGTTTGTTTGTGTTGATGTTTAATGCCACAGCCTTGTCTTGTCTTTTACCCTTTTTGCTGAGGCATCAGTGAACCAAATATTTCTGTTGGCATCCCCTCAGTGAGGGGAGGTGCACCTGAAATTGGTGAGGGTTTAACAGGTCGTTGTAACGCCAGTGGATGTGCAATGCCAGAAAAAGGGTAAGGATGAAAAGGAATATGGAGGATCCTGCTGTTGAGCCACAAGTTTTAAAGCAGACCCCTGTGGTCCAGGAGAGCTCAAAGGGTCCCACTTTGGACCAGTGTTTATAGGGCCAACAGAAAATGGGCTTTAGTCATAGGAATTTTGCATCCTGGCCCCAATTCAGGTCGCTATCCTTCTTTGAAAGTTTGATAACAAAAATATTACTCCATTTCAGTTGTTATTGAGGCAAGATAATGTTCCCAAGTTTCCAAGGCTGTTTGTTAGACAGCCCCAGTTCCTGGGAGCACACAGTGTTTCTAACAAGCTCAAAAGGTGCTGTTTGTTGAGGTCAAGGCCAAGGCCTGATGAACATTTCTCAGGCCATAGTGTGTCATAGTGTGGTGTCTCCAGACTCTCCTTAATGTTCTCAGAAGCCTGAGGGGATGCTGGTAGAAGAGAGTTGGCTTTCTGGGGTCCCAGTCTGCCTGGGATTTCACAGAAACACAGAATCATGGAATGGTTTGGGTTGGAAGGGACCTTAAAGCTCATCTCATTCCATCCCCTGCCACGGGCAGGGACACCTTCCACTAGCCCAAGTTGCTCCAAGCCCCGTCCAACCTGGCCTTGGACACTTCCAGGGATGGGGCAGCCACAGCTTCTCTGGGCAACCTGTGCCAGGACCTCACCACCGTCACAGGGAAGAATTTCTTTGCAATATCCAACCTAAACCTACTCTCAGTTTAAATGTGATGCAGTGGGTTACCTTGGCTCTGTGCTCCAGTCCCCTCTTGCAGCACCAGATGCTGCCTGTGTGGCTTCCCAAGCCCTTGCAGGGCTGTAGGGACCTGTTGCTGGACTGAGCCATGTGGAGCAGGCTGGAACAGTGGGCAGGGCCATCCTTGGGATGGGCAGTGTTGGGAGGCCCGAGTTTCCTGAGAGCAGAGGGGTGCACACGCTGCCTGGCACGGGGTCTGCCTGGCACCCACCGGGTCAGCTATTCCCTCTTGTGGTTGCGGTGCTCCCAGCTGGGAGGCTGGAAACATTTCACTCTCACAATCGTCTCCCTCCTCAGAGGTGGACCAACAGCATCAACCAGGCCAGCAAGATGTCCCTGCTCGCCTGGGAGAAGAAGACTGGCATTGAGCTGGTGCAGATCAACGGGCAGAGGCGCTATGGGGGGCCCCCCCCAGGTACGTGAGGGGGGCAGCTGGTGCCCTGTGGGCACAGCAGGTCTCCTCACGGGCCCCCCGGCTGTGTGCCCGCAGGCTGGGTGGGTGACCCGCCACCCGCCGGCACCGAGGTGTACATCGGGAAGCTGCCGCAGGACTTGTACGAGGACGTCCTGATCCCGCTCTTCCAGAGCGTGGGGAAGCTCTACGAGTTCCGCCTCATGATGACCTTCAGCGGGCTCAACCGGGGCTTCGCCTACGCCAGGTACAGCAGCCAGCGCGGCGCCAGGGACGCCATCGCCACCTTCAACAACTACCAGGTGCGCCAGGGCTGCGCCATCGTGGTGTGCCGGAGCACGCAGAAGCGGGAGCTGAGCGTGGACGGCCTGGCCGCCTCAGTGAGCCAGCAGGAGCTGGAGGCCACGCTGCAGAGGGCCACCCAGGGCGTCCTCAGCGTCACCCTGTACACCAGCCCCCACCAGAGACAGGCCAAGCTCGCTGTGCTCAAGTACAGCTCACACCAGGCTGCTGCCCTGGCCAAGAAAACCCTGATGGAAGGTGAGTGGTGCCGTGGGATGCTGCTGGGGCTGGGCTTCCTGGTGTCCCTAAGGAAGGGTTGATCCCAGCTCCAGGCTTGGCTGTGAGGTAGCTTCAGCCCTGAGACACCCCTTGTGCCCCGTGGGATGCCAGCTGCTCTTGGTGCGGTTGATCCCTTGGATCCACAAGTCCTAGTGGTGGTGGGATGAAGAGGCTGCTGGAGGTCTTCAGAACATTGCCTGCCCAGAGCAGGAACATCACCAGTGCCATTCCAGGGCATCCAGTGTTGATCAAGTTACTAAACCCTCCCAATGGAGCTACCCCATCCCTCGGTGCCCCTTAAACCCTCTTGGTGGAGCTTCCCTACTCTTCAGTGCCCCTTAAACCGTCCTGATGGAGCTGCCCTACCCCTCAGAGCTCCATCCCATGATTGCACTGGGAGACCTTTCCCAGACATCCAACCTGGACCTCAGGTTGGATGGATCTCCAGAGTCCTGTTTTGTACCTGTTTGCGCCCCAGCTGAGAAGCATTTGGCTTTGGCATCTTGCACCTTGTCCCTAAAGCCAGGCTGCCCCTAAAATCCTGGGAGTCACTGCAGCAGATGCTGAAGGGCAGGATGGGGTGATGCTGGAGGGCAGGTGAGCATGTCCTGTCTCTCGCAGGGAACCTGAGGCTCAGGGGCTCAGGGATAAAGGTGGAGTGGCTGCATGCAGACCTGAAGCAGAAGCTGCAGCTGTGGAAGGAGAAGCCACCATCCAGCCAGGTGCAGGAGGACAAGAGCCTGGCAGTGCCCAAGCCACTGGCCCTGCCTCCAGGGGCACAGAACATGGTGGAGCACCTGAACACCCTGTGCAGGAGGCAGCACCTGGGGACGCCTCTGTTCCTCACCAAGTGCGTCCAGGTGACCCCCAGCGGGTGGCTGCTGTTCTGGTACCAGGTGGTGATCCCGGGCTACCCCGTGCCCTTCAGTGGGTTCACGTGGGTCCGGCAGGATAGGCAGGGCCAGAGCAGGCACGAGGAGGCCAAGGCTGCAGTGGCGCTGCAAGTGCTCCGTGTGTTAGGTGAGTCCTTGGTGAGTCCTCACATGGTGTCTGTTCCAACCCCTCGCTTTTCCCAAAGTCCTAGAGTGTCTCCTGGGGGGGTGTGTCTGGGGTGGGGGGACCCAGCCTGGCAGGCAGGGCTGAAACACTGCCCAGCCCCTGCTAGGTGGGACCTTGCTGGCTCTGAGTTCCAGGTGGGATTTCTGCTTCCATTTGGAAGCAGAGGGTGCAAGAGGAGGGTTTGGGGTGAGCCTGACGCTCCCCTCTCCACTGCAGGGTCCCGGCTGCTCTCCCAGAGCCACGACTGAGCCAGCCAGAGTCACCGGCTGTGGTGCTGCCAGAGGTGTCCAAGCCCTGCCAGGCCCTCGGCCCTGTTCCAGCTTTTCTTTGGGTTTGTTTGCGTTGGTTTTGGAGCCGGCTCTGGAGGATCAGGGCTGCTGTCCTGGTCCGCGGCAGCTGCCCTGTCCCCAGCTGGCTTTTGCATTGTTTATGGGATGTTGGCTTTCCTGCCCCGTTTGTCTTGTTTTAAGCTGGTTTATGTTGAGGTAGAGAAGCCCAATGCATGTCCTGGAGGAGCAGTAGCTGCTTGGAGAAGCTGCCAGTGCTGGATGCCAGCACGGTGGAGGTGTGGACAAGGCGAGGATAAGGCCACACACAGGGACCATCATGGTGCCCTCGGACGTTCCATGGGCTGGAGGAGCTGCTGTCCAAGGGAGTGCCTGTGGGCTGTTTGCTGTTGCACCATGTCCAGGAAGCAGCCATGATCATTCCTGGCTGTCCATGAATGATTCCTCAGGACTGGGAGGTCCAGACACATGTTGTTCATTTGGGAGTAAAGAATTCTAGGAAGCACCAGCTGTGTCACATCATCTTTACCTCATGCATCCTCCGCTCCCTGCCTTTCCAGCGTACCTTGGTGCTCTCTCCCCACAGCAGCAAGGGTAGGGAAAAGGACAGGGTGGGATTTGGAGCCTCCACAGCCTGGTGATCTGCTCATCAAACCAGAGAGGGTCCCCTCACACCCCCAGTTTGGGAGGGGTCCCCCTGTACTGGTGCAGTCCTGGTACACATACAGTGAAGCCAGGGGTCTCTGGGCAGGATTCCACCCCCCTCCTCAGTGGGATGGGACAGGTGGCTGCCAGGGGTCCTGGCTCCCCCCCTGAATCCCTCCAAGGCCCCACTCACTGCGGGATGTGTGCAGTGATGGGGGGGGCCTGACCAGTCTCTGGAGCCTTTCCTGAATTCCCAGCCCAGCTCCACAGGCGGGTGGATCCTGAACTAGGCACGAGGGCGGAGGGAGAACGAGGACGCAACGGCGCCGTGCTGCTTCTCCCCAGCCCAGGAGGGACAGTGGGGGCCTGTGTCCCGGGGTGGAGTCCCACAGCTGCCCCAGGGCATCCTCTGTGTGTCCTGGGGGGTCCAGTGTCCATCCTAGAGGGTTCCATATCCATCTTGGGGGACTCTCTGTCCTTTTTTGAGGGTCTGTGTCTGTCCCAGGGGTCCCGGGTCGTCCAGGTCACCCTGTACACAGAACTAACATTTAGTGGAATGTTGAGTCAGTCAAGAGGCCAAACAGATTTCTGGGGCTCTGTGGTGGCCTTAAGTAACAAATTGTAACACTTTTCTGAATAATTTGTATATCCTGGCTAATAGAGGAGTACCTGTATCCCCTGTGCATCCAGGGCCATATTCCAGTGCACCAGTAAAGCAATACCTGTTCCTACATTGGTGTTAACGAGATTCGTTCCTGCTTTTCAGGAGCGCCTCTGGCTTCGTCCACTCCCATCCCAGCAGGTGCAGCCTCAGCTGCGGTCAGATGCCAGTTCTGGGGGTGGCCCTGGTCCCTCTTCCCCCAACCCTCCCCGCTCATGGCACATTGTGATGCACATCCGGACCCACCAAGTCCCTTTGGTAGCACCCAAGTTCCATCCTCCTTTCTTTTGGAGGTCGCCAGGAACCTCCAAGAGCCTCCTGCTGCACCCTTAGGTGCCTGTTTGTAAATGCTCCCTGGAGGTCTGTCTGGCCCTCCTGGGGCACGACCCTCACCTGCTGAGGCACAGCCAAACCACGGACATAAGGCACTGGGAAGTGAAAGGCACTGAGTTTAATTGTAACAGAGATGATGTCGAAATTAATTTACAAGGGCTAATCGTCTGGGACAGCAGGGCAGCCCAGGCACTCCAGGACCCCATGTCAGCCCCTCACTCGTGAGAAATGTCCTGCCTCCCCCTCTCCCCACCATGCCAGGAGCCCCAAATACACCAGCAAATCCCAGAATTAC
>JAWMRA010000028.1:3392061-3404483 GCA_035584735.1 Pseudotriccus pelzelni | reverse complement strand
ACCACGGCGGGGCCGCATTCCCGGCTGTGCCAGGGCACCACGGCGGGGCCGCATTCCCGGCTGTGCCAGGGCACCACCGCGGGGCCGCATTCCCGGCTGTGCCAGGGCACCACCGCGGGCCGCATTCCCGGCTGTGCCAGGGAAACACCGCGGGGCCGCATTCCCGTCCCGTCCCGCCACATCTGCCCCTTTAAGACCCACCGCCCAACTTGAGTGGCAGCCCTCGCAGCCAATCAGCACGCCAGCGCCCCGCCCACCCACGCTGCAAGGTACGCGCCTGGCCGCGCCCCGTGGGCGGGGACTCCCGGAGGCCGCGGCTCTGATTGGCCGCGCTGCGCGGAGGGGCGGGGCGGCAGCGCCGAGGGGGCGGCTCCGCCAGGGCGGGGCCGCTCAGTCGCTGTCGCTGTCACTGTCGCCGCTGTCGCCGCTGTCGCCTCCCCCCGCCACCGCCTCCTCGGGCTCGTCGCGCAGGTCGGCGAAGAAATCCTCCCCGCTGCCCACCGCCTTGCTGCTGAGGGCCCGCAGCGGCCCGCCCCGCTTCTTCTTGCGGCGATAGTCGTCGACCACCAGCGAGCGCAGCGCGGACACGTCCCAGAACTTCACCTTCTGGTCGTGGGCGGTGCTGGCCAGGAGGGTCCCGCCCGGCCCCACGGCCAGCTGCTCGATGGGCTCGCCCAGGTGCTGCCCCACGCTCCCCACCACGCGGTTCGGCAGCACGTTCACGGCCCTGGCAGCGCGGGAGAGGTGAGGGCCGGGCGGGGGGAAAATGAGGCACCACGGGCCCGTCTGCCCCCCCCCGACCTGTGTGCTGGGCAGAGCTGAGCCCGTCCTACTGCCTCCCCATCCCCTCTCACCACACCCTGCACCTCCCCATCTCCCTCCCACCCCCCACAATCTCTCCATCCCATCCCACTCCCTCCCCACCCCATCTCCATTGCCACCCCATCCCATTGCACACCTCCAAATCCCATCCCACCCCCTTCCCATCCTATCCCCACCCCAACACAACCCTTCCCACCCCAATCCCTCCCCATCCCACCCCATCTCCATCCCAATCCCTTCACCCTTTCCTCTCCCACCCCCCTCCCCTCCCCATCCCACCCCATCTCCATCCCACTCCCCGAAATCCCTCCACAGTCCACCCCAATCCCTCCCCATCCCACCCCATCTCCATCCCACTCCCCAAAATCCCTCCCCAGTCCACCCCATCCCTGTCTCACCCCGCCATTCCATCCCTCCACAATTACTCTCCATCCCACCCCACCCAGTCTCTCCACTCCCCCTGACCTGATGACGCCGTCCAGGGAGCCCACACACACGATGCTGTCTGTGATGGGCACCATGCAGTCGATGGACTCTGCTCTCAGCGCGAAGCGGTCGCTGGCAGCCCCAAACCCGTCCCAGTTGAAGAGGTAAATGGTGCCCTCACTGGAGCCACACGCCACTTTTCTCCCCCTCTGGGCACAACAAAGGGCAGTGAGGCAGAACAAGAAACTCAGAGCATGGACATGCATCCTCGGGATCTTGCTCCATGTCAAGGGCCAGCACCAACCTTCAGCAGCACCACGGACGTCAGGTCCCCATTCTGCGGCTCCGAGAGCAGCTCAAAGCGCCGCCTTTTCACGTTGTACACGCCCAGGGTGCCATCCCCGCTGCGGAAGGGACACACTGTGAGCAGGGGACGTGGCACGGGGCGCTGCCCCCAGCGGACACGGGGAGCCCGACCCCAGGTACCTGGCGGTGAGCAGGATCTTCCCGTTGCCATCCACAGCCATGGCGCTGATGTATTCCTCCTGCTGCCGGGCCTCCAGGATGGCATCGCCCCTGCGCAGATCCCACACCTTCACCACCCCGCCGTCATCGCCCGTGGCAAACACGTGGTGGTCGATGGGCAGCACGCAGTTGAGGGCCGAGCTGCAGAGAGCCCTCGGTCATGGATCACAGAGCGGGATAACGGCTCCCGGAGCACCGGGAACAACGCAGGGAAGGGAAGGGGCCCGGGATGAGCCGCCTGTGCGGACTTACCCGTGGGCTTTGGGGAAGCGCGTTTCCAGCCGTCCCTCTTCCACCGTCAGGATGTGGATGGCTTTGTCCTTGGACACGGTGAAAAGCTCTGGGGAGCCCCGTCAGCGCCCCCGGCCCCGCCGTGCCCCCCGGTGCCGCCCCACGCGCCCCGCACTCACTCTGCCCGTCCTGGGAGAACGCCACGTCCCGGCACGACTTGAGGTGATGCCCCGAGGACCAGAGCTGCCGGTTCTCCCCCTCGGTGCAGGAGTACGAGTACCTGCGGGCACGGGGAGGGCTCGCCGGGACCCGCGGGCGGTGCCCAGGGCCGGGACCCCTCCCCACGCCCCCGGCCCCACTCACAGGTACACATCGCCATCCACGTCCCCCGCGGCGAGCAGCGGCCGCTCCGGGTGCAGGGCGATGGCGTTGGCCGTGGCCTCGAAGCAGATGTCCTCGGGGGTGTCCCGCAGCCGCGGCTCCCGCACCGCCGGCTCCTCCGAGGAGTCCTGGGGGCAGCGGGGCCGTGGGACCGGGGCCGTGGGCTCGGGGGCACCGGGGTCCCGCAGCCCCACGCGTGCTCACCTCCTCCATGGCGGCCGCCATGACATCCTGTGATTTGCCTGTGCACGCCCCTCGTTTTGCATAACACCGCCTCTTTGTTTATGTAGGACCGCCTGCATTCCTCCGGCGCTGCCTGCGGACCGGTCCCTGCCCTGCACTGCGGGGTGTCACCAGCTCGGGGTGTCGCCGGCCCAGGCTGTGGCCGGCACCCCACGGCGAGTTCCAGCCCGTGGGCCCCTGTGGCCCCATTTCACGAGGACTCGCCTCCTCCTTTTTTTCACTGTTCACCAGCGGGAGCCCCGCGGGTTCCCCAGTTCACAATACGGCCCTCCTCCCCCTGCATCCCAGGGAGCAATTTGGTTCCTTACACAGCCCGAGGGGCCCCAGCCCAGACAGGGGCCACCAGCAACACCGCTGTCCTTGTCCAGAGGGGCCATCCCAGCTCCCTGCTGGCCCTGCATGGTGGGGACAAGCTTTGCCTGGTGCTGGCCCCATCACACCCACCCACAGCCCCCCTGGCAGCTGCCAGAGCAGCTTGCACATGCCCTGCTTCAGGCCCTTCTACTCTACTCCAGTGGAAGGTCCCCTTTCCTCCCCGTGTGCTGAGGCACGGGATGTTCAGCTGGGATGACTGCCCCCAGATAGGCTTAACCTGTTAATTTTATCCAGGGGTGCTGCCCCCCACCCCAAAAGTCTCCCACAATAAATACCCTTGGTTGGGGTTTGCCCTGTCAGCTCCAAGAGTGCCTGGCAAGTAGAAAAGAAGTCCTGGCATCCCTGCTCCTCCAAGCCCAGCCCAGGCACCTCCTGTCCACAAAACGGAGGCTCACGCAAACTTATTGTAACTTTATTAAGGGTACAACATTTACAGAGGCTCTACAGCAAAGAGTGGAGGGAAGGGAGAGCCCCCCAGCCCAGAGCAGAAAGTGGATGGTGTGTGGAGCAAGGAGGGCACACCAGCACACTCTGGGAACAGCACCCAGCAGGATGGGCTTCCAGGAATGGGAGGAGGAGACACTGGAGACATCTGGAGATATCAGTACTTGGGACGTTTCACTTCAACCCTGGAAGAGAGAGGGGCAGGAGGGTGGTGAGGATGCAGGGCAGGCAGCTCCATCATCCTCCCATCCAGAGCTCGGCACCAGGGACCACAGTTTCACCCCACAAAAAGGTGAGAGGGCCCCAAAGAGCAGAGACAACTGTACTGACCCATCAGCTTCCAACTTCTTCCTCTTCTCGATGATCTGCAGAGAAAGCACAAAGTCCCATTACCCTCAGAGAATGTGGCTGTTCACAACCTCAGCAGAGGGGCTGGAGGGTCCCAGATACACCCAAGGAGAGCTGGATCCAGCCCAGAGAGCTGAGATGAGCTACAGTTGGAGCAGCTTGCACCTTTTTGGCCACCACAGACCATTTGTTCTCACCTTGTCCCTCCCATCCCATACTCTTGTGGGTGCCCATGGCCAGCTCACGCTGCCAGGACAACCCCCAGCTCTGCCAGCTGGCAAACAGGGAGTCACCAAACCTGCCCTGTTCCCTCCAAGCCCCTTTGGATGGCTCCAAACTTAACAGTTTGGGCACATTCATCTGTTGCACAGCCCGGAGCAAAAAACCCATGACTGAATGCCCACGTATTTGGCTGATGCTCTTGCAAGGAGCAAATCCAGCCGCTTGAGATCCAGCACTGCTGCACACACACCCCAGCAGTGTGTGGCTGGACCAAAGAGCCATGACTGGGACAGTGAGGGCAGGACTAGCTGGGAGCTGTCCTGGGTTGCACTTGGCAGCTTGTGGATCATGTCCCCAGGTGTCAGCACCAGGCACTCACCGCGCTGATCTTCTTCCACTGCCGGTCCAGCTCTGCCTTGTCATTCGTCTCCTTGAAGCGGCGGGTTTTGCGCCCCTCAGACATCTTGATCCCGTACTGGAACGCTGCCCTGGGGAAGGAGCAGGACACCTCAGTGCTTGCAGGGAATTCACAGCCTGCCAGAGGAAGGGATGTGTCTCCCCAGCCATAAACACACACTCCAAACCTGGCCTGGGCCGCTGAAATCAGGGCTGGAGTCCTCAAGAGTGATTCCAAGAGGAAAGACACATCACCAGGCCCAGGACCCACAGCTCCTCCTCAGGGCCTCACCAGGGCACACCCACCTTGTTTAAGCTCTCCCAGTACCCAGGTTTGGCCAGCATGGCCACCCCACCCATAGCCCCTTCCCAAGGCCTGCACTCACTTGGGCAGAGCCTCCTTGTTGTTCATGTACTCGCTGTACTCCTCCTGTGTGTCGAAGTCCCAGCGGCCCAGAGGCCCCTTCTTGTTACCCTGCAGGGAGAGAACAACTCAGAGCAGCTCCTCAGTGGCTGCTGGTCAGGGCTCCTAACACAGCTCTACGTGCTCAGCCACAAGCTCAACCTCCCACCAGCCTTGGCTCTGGATCTCCTCTCTGAGAAGCTCCAGGCAGGAGACATTCAACACCCAGCTCCAGGGCTTTCTCTCTCCCATGGGATCCTCTCAGCCAGCACTATTGCCCACTTTGCTGGCTGCTCCTAAAGGCTGGTTACCTGATCCATTTTGCTGTAGTCCACCTCTTCATCGCTGTCCACAGCCATATCATCCATTCTGGGCAGAAAAAAGCAAGGAAAGGGTTTAGAGTGGGTCCATGGGACATAGATCAGGACCTTTGAGCTGGTGGGAGCCCTATCTTATGGCCTCAGACCAAGTGCACTCAGTTCCTGGACCAGAGAAAAGAACCCCCAGGGCTGCAAACCCTGCAGGTGAGCTGTACCACAGAGCACTCCAATGCTCCCAGGATGACTCTACAGCCTGAAAGCTGCTCCTCTTCCACTGAGGAGGCCAGAGCTCCAAGAGCACATGGATTACCAGAGAATCCAGCAGATTCCCAGCCATTTCAGCCTCTCCCAGGCTGTGAGGTGCTGCAGCTCTGAGCAGCCACATACAGCAGGGAACAGCTAAAAGGCCAGGTCTGCCAGAACCAAAGACTGGAGGAGCATTTTAACAGTCGACTGTAACCACAAACAAAGCCAGGCCTGCTCCCCCAACAAGCAGTGGGGCTGATGTTCAAGTTCTTGCTGTCAGAGAACAGCAGCCCCCAGAACACCCTGATCCCCTTTACACGCCCCACTCCCACCACGCAGCCTCCCGCTGTTCCTTACGTGGCAGGGTAGCACTCGGCATAGCTGTTGGACATGCCAAAGAAGTCTCCCAGCTGCTTCTTGTCCTCTGGCTTCTTCAAGGTGACAATAGTTAAGGAAAGCACCACCACAAGCCCTACAGCCACAGGCTGAGCACAGCCGGATGGAAAACCACCTCCTGCCCAAACACCGCCAAATTGGAGGGCGCAGAGCTTATGTTTGGTGTAGGAGCAGCAAGGTTTGGGCAGAATTTCCCTGCTCCCAGGTGAGACAAGACAGTCCCACAGCCGTGCAAGGGCAGCCTGAGCCCATATCCAGGCAGGCTGGCATGGACAGTAAAGGATATGCCTCTGCTCCTTCCCAGCCAGCAGCTCCAGCAAACTTCTCATTGATGGACTTGATGAGCTCCTTGGCTGAGCCAGGACCTGGGACAGAGAGAGCAGCAGGTTAAATTCTGGAGGAGGAACGGGTCACTGCAATACACCAGGAGCTGGGCAGAGCCTCCCTGGGGCAGGGTAACAGGCAGGACAGGCTGCAAGTGAGGTAGGAGAGCAGCAGCAAACCAGCCTGGCACAGACTGGGGAGGGCTGATCCCAGGACACCTGGAATGTTAGAACATTTGGGGTGGAAGGGACCTTAAAGACCATCTTGTTCCTCCCTCTTCCACAGGCAGAGACACCTTCCACTCCAAGCCCCATCCAACCTGGCCTTGGACACTTCCAGGGATGGGACATCCACAGCACCTGTGCCAGTGTCCCACCACCCTCACAGGGAAGAATTTCTTCCTAATATCTAACCTAAATCTCTCATCTTTTAGTTTAAGACCATTCCCCCTTGTCCTACTATTTCTCTAGCCACAAAAAAAGCCGCTCTCCCTTTTTCTTAATAAACCCCCTCTAGGCACTGGAAGGCTGCACTGAGCTCTGCCTGGGGCCTTCTCCCTGGAATGCTCCGCAGCATACAGGCAGCATGAAGATGTTTGAGCTGCTCTGCTGCCTCTGCACAGTCCATACGCACAAGACTCTTCACCTCAGAGTCCTCACAGCAGGCAATTCCCTCTGTCACAGCAGTTCTGAAATCTCCAACCCCGTACAGCCTCTTTCAGGTGTCCACACCACTTCACTCACCTTTATCGATGTCTGTGGGCTGCAAAGAAGAGAGACACAGTGTCACGTGGGAGGGCTGAAGGCAGGCGAGTGACAGTGCTGCATGATGTGCAGCTCTGCTTTAAGACTGTTCCAAACCCTCAGAACTGAACCACAAACATTACAAGGCTGCTGCTAGGCCTGCCTCAGTTGCTGAGAGACAGGACAAGCACCCAGCCACTCACTAGCCCCTGGGGACAGACAGAGCTCAGCAAGAGCCGGCACGTGTAGGGGCACCCAAACCCTCAGGGTGACCCCCCAGCCCCGCTCCCCAAAGGGCAGAGCTCAGGGACAATCCCTCCTGAGCAGAGGCTCACCTCATCATCAGCCTTGGGCTTCTCAAAGTAGCTGTGCCTCTTCTTCTCCTCCTCCCTCTCCCGGTCTCGCTCCCTGTCTCTCTCCCGGTCCCGGTCCCGCTCTCGGTCGCGCTCCCGGTCCCTGTCACGCTCTCTCTCCCGGTACCTCTCCCGTTCCTTGTCCCGTGGCATCTTGGCAGTGGAGGGCACATAATCCCCAATGTCTTCAAAGATGCTATAAGTGGTAAAGAGCTTGGGGTTATGAGCGCTGCAGGAGGAGAGGCCACAATCACCTCCCTGTGACCTGGAACCTGGTAACGGAGCACAAAGCACCAGCACTGAGAGCTAGGGACACCAGATGTGGAACTGGCTTCCACATCTGTCAGAGGTATTGCTGCATTTCTCTTCCCTTCTGCTGCTGGACCTCCATCCTGTGATCCAGAGCAACAGCCCTCACCTGCCTCAAGCCCGAAATCCAAACCAGTGCTTGCCTCCAGCTTTGTCCTACAAACTGCAGGTCCAGCAGCTCCAAACCCAGCCCTTTCCAAACGTGGTGGGCCAAAAGATAATCCCTAAGGCAGAGAGCTGTGACCCACAGCCTGTGGGCAGGGTGACACTTACTTCATATCAGCTTCAGGAGGCTTCTTCTCATCCAGCTTCCCTGGAAGGACACAACAGCAGTGAGAGGCACATCATGCACTGTTTCCCTGTCCCCAGTCTAGCTTCCAAACCCGTGGAGTGGCAGGCCTGGAAGATGTCACCACACCATACTCAGCCCCCTCAGGAAGCCATTGCGTCCCTCCCCAACAGGGGACATTTCCCAGGGAACTCAGCCTTCACCAGGAAGTTCAGAGCAGCACGAGGCACCCTCCCAGCTCTCATTTCCCAGCAGCCGTCCTTCAGGACACAGTGCTCAGCAAGTGCTGTTCTCCAAGCCCACTGCCTCATGGAACAAGGGAATGGCACACTCCAAAACACATCTCATTCCTTCAGGTTGTGCTCCAAGCATTAAAGTCCTACCACTCAGTTCCCTTCAGCTCCTACCTTTGTCCTTCTTCTTGAGCTTCTTGTTGCGGGTGCCTTGCCTGAGGTAGGAGAGGATCTGCGTGAGCTTGCTAATGACGATGTCGTTGGTGGTCAGGGTGGTCTGCGCCTGAAAGGCAAATCCACGAGGAAGCATCCCGCTCTCTTGGCAGGGATTCCCCCCTGGAAAAGCCTGCTTTGGCCCATTCAGACCAGTGAGGCCAGGCAGCCTGAGGCCAGCTGAGTACCTCCATGGTGGGGCAGTCGGCCTTGCTGCGGATCAGCGTGGTTGGGATGTCGGTGTCGGCGTACTCATCGTCCAGATCCACCACGTAGGCCATCCTTCCTGGCAGGAACAGCTCGTTCCGCTCGTAGGTCTTGCTCTTGAACAGAATGCGGTAGATGTTGCGGCCTGGAGAGCAAGGTAAAGTGTGGGAGGGCAGAGGACAAGCCCATGGTGGAGCATGTTCAGTTTATCAGCAACACAAGAATCGCCTCCTAAGCGACACGCTTCCTACAGCCCTCAAATCCAGGACTCTTCCCTCTCCAATGACTAAAGGTTTTCATTCCCCCATTCACCCTCCAGGATTTCTCCCACATTCACAGCACAAGAAAAGGTGGGGAACAGCCACATCCACAGAGTCTTACCCAGCCGGGTCTTAAATTCAATTTTGTTCTCAGGATCTTCATCTTTCCTGAACAAAAACAGAAACCAGAAGTATTAACCCAAGCAAACACCTCCCCTGCCTTCTCCTCTCTGGGAGGCAGCTGTAAAATCCTTTTCGAGGAGTCCAAAGTCCTCAATCACTCACTTAGTCTCTTTCTGGGGCTTCTCCATCATTTCTTCCTCCTCCTTCTCCTTGCTGGCGATCTCAGCCCGTACCTGGATGTGGAGAACATCCACACATTACAGCCAATCCTGGCCACTGCCACCAGCGCCCAGACCCTTCAGCAACCCCTCCCGCAAAGGGAAATCTACACTGCTAAGACCAAAGCACCTGGAACTGGAATTACCACCCCGTGCCTGTGGGAGAGGGCAGGGCAGAAGAGCAGCCCGGTGGTGTCTGCGCTCACCTTCTGCAACAGCGCGAAGTCCAGACCCTTCACCAAGTGAGTGTGCTCCATGTCACCACCCAAG
This sequence comes from Pseudotriccus pelzelni, assembly GCA_035584735.1. Taxonomy (NCBI): domain Eukaryota; kingdom Metazoa; phylum Chordata; class Aves; order Passeriformes; family Tyrannidae; genus Pseudotriccus; species Pseudotriccus pelzelni. The sequence continues at coordinate 3,395,163 of JAWMRA010000028.1, read as the reverse complement.
AACTTGGACTCCTGGATCAACTGTCTCCTCTTCTCCGCAGCAGATTTATCCCTGGGCAGTGAGAATGGAGTCAGTTAGGAGCCAGTTAAGGTTCAGGCTGGCGAGCCCAGGCCCCACCAGAGCTCACGTACGCCTCGGCCGTGGGCCCCACAGCCCTGTAGTTGGCCGTGGTGCTGATCAGCTCCGTCTCCTCGTAGTCCTTGTTCACTCCATCCCTCCTCTCCTTGGCTCGGTCCCGGTACTTCTCGGCCAGCTCCCTCTCACGCTCGATCTCCTGCTGCCGCAGCTTGGCGTAGTAGCTGGGGGTGGGAAATGCCTCTGGGTTAAGAGTGACATGTTCAGTGTTTTGGGGTCGGGTGACAGCCCTTGAAGCCCCACGTGTCTGTCCTGCTCCCAACCCCCTCCCCAAACCCATACCAAACCTCCTGGAGGACACCAGACAAGAGGAAAGTGTTCCACTGAGGCCAACTAAAGAGGAGTTCCATTGTCCCTTCCAAAGGGAAGGCGTCCAGCACAGTCCTGCTGCACAGACGTGCCCCAAAGGACACAGTGACCACTGCAGATGCCCCACCACTGCCCTCCTCTGCCAGACACCGACAGAGCCTCTCCTGCTTCTTCTGGAGGTGAAGCTTCACCCTCATCCTGCTGCTGCCCTCCCACAGCTGTTCCCACAAGCAGTGACAGGCCCTCAGGCTGAGCTCTTCTCCAAAGCTCCAAAATAATCCCTCTGTGGGAGCCCAAGAGCTCAGGAGCTCCTTCAACAGGAGGGCTGTGATGTACAATGACAAGTCCTAATACAACCCTTTCCCCGTTTACCTTTTCTTTTTCCTCCTGCGAGCAGCTGGATCTTCATCCTCGTTGTACTCCCGGGGCATCCTGGAAAAGGGTGAGAAAACCTTGTGTATTCTGCAGAGCCACAGGGACGGCAGGCAGAGAGAACAGCCCCTCAGACACAGCAGGGCACTGAGGAGCTCCAAGATGGAAAAGCACAGTCCCTTTCCCTAATTTCTCCCTAATTCCACTCTGCATCAGGAATAGAAACGGAAAGCAAACTGATTTTCACGGAACAAAACCCAAATCTGCCTCCTTCACGAAGTGTCTTAATAGCCAGGAACCTCATTCTGTATTTGACAGCAGGCCTGACCCACGTGCTTCCCCTCTTCACACGCTCATCAGCAAAACCCCCTTTAGATATTCCACTGCAGAGTGCAGGGGAGAGGGTGAGCTGAGCATGGAGCCCCAGAGGGAAGGCAGAAAAGCAGGCCTGGATTGTCCCATGGTCCTGTGAAACAGTCCTACTCACTCATGGTGGCGAGATTTGGACGGTGGCGCAGATGTCGGCGCAGCCCGCGGGGTCATGAGAAGCTTCCTGAAGTCTTCATTGGTCAGCTTGGATCTGCAAGGGAAAGAGGGAACAGAAACCGTCATTCCCAAAGAGTTTTGGTGCAGGACAGCTTCCAAGGAGGCACTGGGTTTGCCAGAAGGTCCTGTGTGGTAGAGATGAGCCCGGGGTTTGAAGGATGGGGTGCACCAGTGAGTCCCAGTTTCTAGATCAGCATCAGGCTGGGGTCCCATAGTGCTGGCCCAGTCCCACCCCAGTGCTGCCCAGTGCCCCAGAGCTGTACTCACTGGTGGAAGGAGTGCGAGTCATCCACGTCGTGGCCATCAGGGGCCAGGGGGTTGGAAAACGGCTCATCTGGGGAACGAGAGAGAGAGAGGCTCAGACTGCACCTAGGTGGCACTGACTCCCCTGCCCACCCAGCCGGCCCAGGAGCAGGGAAGGCAGCGGTGTGCACCCGCAGTTCCGAGTGGATCCCAGCCCGCCGCTGCTGGTGCTCGGGACAAGGGCGGCCCGGTGTCACTGCGACACCCGCCGCCCCAACCCCCGCGGCTCCGCGCCCTCCCACGGCTGTCCCGCCCCCCGCGCCCCTAAAAACACCCGACACGCCCGCCCCTCCGCGCCCCGGGGATCTCCTCACCCCCGGAGGTCCCTTCCAGGCACGGGGGTCCCTCGCACCAACCCCGGGGTCCCTCCGTCCCCTCGAGAGCTCCCGCAGCCCGGGCTGGGCCTACACTGCCCCCCCCCCCCCGCACCAGGCCGCCCCGCCCCGGGCGCCGCAGCACGCCCCGCGCGAGGGCCGGGTGTCCCGTCGCGGGTGTGTCGCGGTGTCCGCGGTGTCCGCGGTGTCCCGCACTCACTGTCGCGGTCCGGCATCGCTGCGCTCGCCGCTCTGTCCCGGCCCAGCTCGGCGGCCCCTCCGCCCTGCGCTGCCCTCCTGCGCTGCCCTCCCGGCGCTCCCCGCGCCGCCCGCTCCCATTGGCCTGCGCGGTCGCGGCGGCCGCTCCCATTGGCCGGCGCGGCGAGGCGGGCGCAGCGATTGGCGGAGGCTCCCCCGGTCCCGCCCCCTCCGTGTTGTTGTGACAGCAGAGCAAGATGGCGGCGGCCGCGGTGAGGGGCATTGGGGGCGGGCTGGGCCTCAGGCTGCGGGAGCTCCGCATTCACCTGTGCCAGCGCTCCGCCGGCAGCCGCGGCGTCAGGTCAGCGCGGGGACTCGGGGACAGCCGGGAATGGGGCTCGGGGGTGCTCCGCTGCGGGGGTCCCGCTCAGCCGGGGCCCCCCGGGTTGAGCGCCGGGGACCCTCCGCTTCTCCTTCCCCCCACAGGGAGTTCATCGAGCAGCACTATGTGACCCTGAAGAAGGCGAACCCCGACTTCCCCATCCTCATCCGAGAGTGCTCCGGTGTGCAGCCCAAGCTCTGGGCGCGGTACGGTGAGTGTGGGGTGCCCGCCGGGAGGAGGCACGAGAGGGGAGACAGGGAGTTATGGAATCGTCATGGAATGGTTTGGGTTGGAAGGGACTTAAAGGCCGTGCATGTTTACGGGAAACGTTCAAAGGGAGGAGATGATTTGGGAAGGGAAGGGCATGGGAAAATGGGGATGGTGAAAATCATAAAATCACAATTTGGTTTGAGTTGGAAGGACCTTAAAAGTCATGTCGTTCCGCCCCATGCCATGGGCAGGGACACCTTCCACTAGCCCAGGCTGCTCCAAGCCCCGTCCAACCTGGCCTTGGACACTTCCAAGGATGGGGCAGCCACAGCT
>JAWMRA010000028.1:3378695-3389553 GCA_035584735.1 Pseudotriccus pelzelni | reverse complement strand
GACACTTCCAGGGATGGGGCAGCCACAGCTTCTCTGGGCAACCTGTGCCAGGGCCTCTCCACCCTCACAGGGAAGAACTCCTTCCCAATACCCATCAATCCCTGCCCTCTATCAGTGTAAAGCCATCCCGCCTTGTCCTGTCCCTCCAGGCCCTTGTCCAAAGTCCCTCTCCAGCATTTTTTGTCCTGCCAGGTGCTTGCCCAAAGCCACGTGCCCACCAACCCCCTGGATTTTCAATGCTCTTTACAAGCCTTTTCCATGCCCACCCCAAGGCACTGTTCCTCCCCATGCCAGGCAGACCCAGCTGTGCCACCCACCCCTTGGCAGTGTGTCTGTCACCCTAAGCCCTCTAAAGCTTCAGGGTCTTCCAGAGCAAGGTGTCAGCAGCCTCGGGCTCACTCCCAGTTAACATCTCCTTTGGAACTCCTTTGGAACTGCTCTTGTGCTGGGACAAGGCTCTGCCAGGGGTACATACAGCTGGATTGGATTCAGGGGAGGTGGTTGGTGACTGTCACAACGGGAGACCCGCCAAGCTGTCCCTGCCTCCCCACCCACCCTCCAACTCCAGCACTGTCAGCATGGGATTCATGTTCCTGGAACTCCAGAGCTTTCCCACCATTCCTAAGGCATGAGGTGAGGTCTTACCAACACACTGGCCATCTGGGAGCACGGCAGGAGCTGCAGCAGGGCTGGGAGCAGATCCAGGGAGAGCAAAGCGGAGCAGAGGAAGGGATCATCCGCTGGGGGGGGCAGAGAAGGGACAGGTCAGTAAAACTGGGGCAGGTCCCGGCAGCGCTCGGGCTGTGCCAGGGGACGCTCACCAGTGAGGTTGTTCAGCAGCCACAGGCACTCCTGGACCAGGAATGGGTGCTGCTGGAGGAAGCACTGCAGGAGGAGGAACAGGGCGATGAGCAGGCGCTCGTCCCGCACCTGGCAGCCCGTCTCTGCCAGCAGGTTGCTGAGACACCGCAGCACGGGGCACACGAGCTGTGACAGACAGACGGACACACACAGCCCTTCAGCTGGACCCAAAAACAGCAATCCCAGGAACAGCCAGCACCCTGCCCGCCTCTCACCAGCTCCAGGCCCTCGGGAGCATCCTGCGGGATTTCAGAAGCCAGGTCGAGCAGCAGCGAGGTGAGGGCGGGCACAGCCCCCAGCGCCAGCAGCACGGTGTTGGATTTGTGCCTGCAAAGGGGAGGGACAGTGGGGTGGTTCTTGGAGCTTGGAGAGGGAAAACTGCCACAGCCCCTCACCAAACAACAGGGCCTGGACATTCAGAGCACCCTCCTGAACCACCACAGGGCTCATTTCATGATGCAATGAGCTTATGGGAACATTTAAAAGCCCATAAAAAACAGATTCACTGGAATTATCTGTGTGGGTCTGGAAGCAACAGCCCCAGCCCCTCTTTGAGTACCCCCACATTCCTTGTCTCCGGTGGCAGGCAGGGATTGCTGGCACAATCAGCCTGGATGGGTGGCACTGAGCCAAGTCCAGAAGTGTGAGGATTCAGGGAGCTTGCTTTGGGAAGTGTGGGGGACAACTCCAGACATGGGGAGGAGATCTGGGGCATTTCAGAGGACCAGAAACAGCCCCCTCAGGTTTATCCCCTATTACCACCCTGTAAAGGAGCTCAGTGATCCTGCAAACAGCTCAGATATGAGGGCAAGGATACGCAGGACAGCAGAGGAATTGCTTTACCAAGGGAAAAGGGCAAGAGGAGGACCATGAACCTTTGTGCCTCTGTTTGGCTGCCCCTGGGGAACTCAAAATGAGGAGAAAAGCACACGTTTACCTACAAATGATGTAGTGGAGACACCAGGCAAACTCCACGGCTGCTCCCAGCCCAGCCTTGAGGCCGGAGCACACCAGGCGAAGCATGTGCTGGGGGAGGACAGAGTCCAGGACCTGCCTGCGGTCAGAAACCAGAGTTAATGGAGGCACAGGTAGGACAGACACTGACAGCGAGGCACTAACCCTGGCCACTGAGCAGGGAGCTGCTACACCCCACATTTGGGGCCACATGCTCCAGATAAACACCTGGAAGAGACTCTCAGCCAAGGGCTGCAAGCTTTGGGCTCTCTCTGTCCATGGCAGGGCCTGGCAGCACTGAGGACACCTTGGCTGAGGTCATATTTTTGGCACACAGGAACACAGCTGGAATTTCCCTGCGAGCCCAGCCTGCTCCACACTGGCTTTCACCAAAATACCAGAGCTGTCTGCTCGGATGAGGCTGAGGGAAAGGAGCCAAGCCCCATGCCCTGATCTCCATCCAAACCCCCCCAGTTCTGGTGGGATTCTGCCCATCACTGGGATGGGAAAGGTCCCGTATCCCCAGCACACAAATACCACAGTGAGCCCCAGGGCCCGTCCTGGTGCAGGATTCAGAGGCTCAGACTCACGGGATGATCTCCACGGGTGATTCCTTGGCTTGGAGGAGCTGTGAGAGGACATAACCCACACCTTCCAGCACAGCCTCGTGTGGGGACTGCAATCAAACAGAAACAGAGGTGATCCCTCCTGGGAGAGCTGGGGGCCCACAGTGCCAAACCCAACCCAGCAGCTGAGTGGCACAGTCCCACCGTGCCTGGAGGAAAGAGGGCACAGAGGGCACTGGGAGGGACACAGGAACCTGTGGCCACACCAAAGCTGAGCCATCCCCCTCCCCACACTCGCTGGGCTGTGGCTGTAGCAGTCCAGGAGCCCAAATGCAGACCTGCAAGGCATAGCTCCAGGCCAGGCAGAGGGGACAGGCCTGCAGCTCCCTGGGTTACAGACTGTATCAGCAAGCCACTGGGTGGGAGAGATTCAGCTGGAGAGGAGCACAAAGTGATGAGCTAAGCCCCAAAAATGGAGTGCAGGAGAGCCCAGGAGTGACCCTCACACTCCAGGGAACTGCTCCCTGCAGACGGGTCTGTGCTCACAACCAGGGCTGGAAAGAGGGCAGCTGACTCAGGGCTGTCAGCCAGAAAAGTCTCTCTAGGGCAGGCCAGGAGAAGTGTGGCTGAGCTGTTTCACCCACCTGGATGCAGGATGCCAGCACTGGAATGATGCCCTGAGGCAGAAGTTGCTTCCTCACAGCTTCACTTTCCACTACAAGGTTCCCCAGCGTGTACAAACACAGCTCCTGCAACACACCAGAACCATGACCCTGTCTGTGCCCCCCTGGGCAGCCAGCAAGGCCCAGGTCCCACATGCTCCTCCGAGCAGGGCAGGAGCTGAATTCAAACACACAGATACTGCTGGACTCTCCAGCCACCCCATTCCCAGCTGTGCCAGCTTCAGTTTGTTCTTTTTCTGTCTGGCTCAGGTTGGGATCCGATCACTTCCACTTTGGAGGGCACTGAAATTGCGACAGTCAAGTCTCATCGCTGGATCCACGGGTGGTGATATCTTTCCTCTCCACCATCTACTCTTATTTTTATTTTCTTTTCCTCATATATTTTCTTAAGTGATATCTTTATACTGTTATGTTTCTATAGATAATAACCAAAACATTTACATACCTCCTTTCCATTGCCGCCAAATTGTTCTAAAATAAACCTGCCGTGTATATATATACATAAATATATATATATAAACACCAGTCATTGTGTCCTTTCACTCTCATCGCACCCAAGGGGTCTGTCATCAACAAGAACCTCAGTTACCACACCTTCAGGGATGGGTTGTAACACTTGGGCAGCGGGGACAGTTCTGCTCCGAGGGGAAGGTCAGATCAGAGGCTTCCCAGAGGGTCCCTTCCCACCAGCACTGCCACGTGAGGCAGGTTTGGCCAAGAAAGGTCAACACCAACAGTTACCAGAGGATCCTCAGGTGCCAGAGCATGGATCTCACCGTGAACTCCACGCTGTGTCCCGACAGGTAGGTGAGGAGGTAGGAAGTCACAGGCAGACAGGCCTCGGCCACAGCGGGGTCACTGGAGTGGGACAGCTCGTGCAGACACCGCGCTGCCTCCAGCTGCATGTCGGCCAGGCTGCTGGTGAACAGCCCCGTCAGCGTCCGGATGCTGCCGTCCAGCCTGGGGGACACAAACGCTGCTGGCACCTCCCACCCTGCTTTCACCCACCCAGCCACCGCGACAAAGGGCCCCTCGGGACACGGTAACGGCCACAGCAGAGCCGGGCTGACCTGACAAACTTCTGCTGAGTCTCCTCGTTCTGCAGAGCCCGGCGGAGGCGGCCCAGCGATCCCTTCCTGTCCTCCGAGCCCCTCTGCACAGCTCTGAGCAGCTCCAGGACCTGGGCAAGGAATCAAAACATGGGTGAGCTTCCAGCAGTACCAGCATTAAGATTTCATCCCATTAATCCTGGAGGCAAAGGAACCCAGGGCATAAAGATGGGCACAGAGAACCTTATTGTGTCTGACAGCGACTCAGAAACATTCCCAAAGCCACCCCTGTCCAGCCTCCTTCACCTCTTGAGGCTGGGGAAGACCCCTGAGACCCCCATCGCCACAGAGAACGTCATGTTCTTCACCTCATCCTCTGAGAGTGGGTCCGGCACGGCGTCTGCTCCATCCTGTCCCCCCTCCTGTGCCGCGCTGTCCTCCCGCAGAAGCCGCTTGCTGATCAACTGCTCCTCCCGCCGGGCTTTCCTGAGAGCTGCAATCGGACCAGGACCCGTCACCACCCACCTAGGGCAGGACGGTTTTCCATCCCACCCAAGAGCCCTTTATTTCTCTCTTAACCCAGGGAGAAACTGCCCGTTCCTCTCTGTGCAGGCTGGGGAGGGATGTGGGAATCCACAGCTGGGATAATGGGCAGGAGCGCGGGACAGAGGTGGGACCAGCAGCAGGGACCCGAGGCTGCTTTTCACGTAGGATCACAGAAACAGTAAGGTTGGAAAAGACCTGCAAAATCATCAAGTCCAACCTTCAGCTGAATGCCACCAGGCCCACCGAGCCGTGTCTCCAAGTGCCACATCTACTTGTTTTTTGAGAACAAGTCCAGGCATGGTGAGTCCACCACTGCCCTGGGCAGCCCCTCCCAATGCCTGACCACCCTTTCGCTGATGAAATTTTCCCTGATATCCAACCTAAACACCCCCTGGTGCAATTTGAGGCCGTTTTCTCTTGTCCTGTCGCTCATTCTCTGGGTCCAGACCCCCGTCGGGTTCTACCCTCCCGCACGGAGTTGTAGACAGTGAGAAGGTCCCCCCGAGCCACCTTTTATCCCGTCTGAGACACGGGCGGGACCTTGGAAAACCCAAACCGCGGGAGGATGGCTGAAGAAATGGGGAATTCTTGGCGGGATTAAATCTTCAAGCTGTGAAACGCTTCCCCGAGCGGGCAGGACCCACCGGTGCCATCACTGCGCGCACCGCGGGATGCGCGGCCGGACGGAGCTGGGAGGGTTCGAGGAGACAAGGCTGAGCTGGGGGGTCCCTCCCACCCACGGGGGGACCCACAAACCCTCCCTGACCTGCCTCTCGCTCCCGCCGCCGGGCCCGCAGCTCCTCCGCACCGCGCCCGGCCCCGCGCCGGCCCCGCCGCCGGCTCCACATCGGGAAGGAGGAGGAGCAGGAGGAGGAGCAGGAGGAAAAGGCTGTTCTCGGGGCGGTCCCGGGGCGGGGAGATGCTGAACCCGGCCCCCCGGCCCGCCCCGGGCACGGAGAGCTGCGCATCGTCCGAGCTGGGTGGGATGTCTGTGATGAGGCAAAAAGAAAGCCCAAAGATTCACCAAAAACGCGCACCGACGCGTCTCGGGGCCCCGGGACCTTCCACCGTGGTTGTGGTGGCCGAGGGGCAGAGGAGCGCGTGCTTCCTCAGGAAGGCCTTTGGGGAATTTGCAGCTGGTGGCCAGAAATTAAAGGTACCAGCCCCGGCCAGAGCTGACAGAGCTGCCAAAAGGGGCAGTGGCGGGAGCTCAGAGGGCAGCGGTGATTTTTCCGCGGTGCACACGGCAGCAGTTTGATGGAATAACACAATGGTTTGGGATGGAAGGGACGTTAAAGCTCAGCTCATTCTATGCCCTGCCGTGGGCAGGGACACCTTCCACTAGCCCAGGCTGCTCCAAGCCCCGTCCAACCTGGCCTTGGACACTTCCAGGGATGAAGCAGCCACAGCTTCTCTGAGCAACCTGTGTCACCCACACAGGGAAGAATTTCTTCCCAATATCCCATCTAACCCTGCCCTCTGGCAGTGGAAAGCCATTCCCTGTGTCCTGTCCCTCCATCCCTTGTTCCCAGTCTTTCTCCAGCTCTCCTGGAGCCCCTTCAGGCCCTGAAAGGGGCTCTCAGATCTCCCTGGAACCTTCTCTTCTCCAGGTGAGCACCCCCAGCTCTCCCAGCCTGGCTCCAGAGCAGAGGGGCTCCAGCCCTTGGAGTGTCTCTGTGGCCTCCTCTGGACTCACTCCAGCAGTTCCACATCCTTCTGTGCTGAGGAGTTTCATGTAACCCAAGGATGGAGAAGAGGAATCATGGAATTGCTGAACCCCTCTGCACAAGAGTGCCAGAGAGTGTGGGACAGGCAGCTCCAGCCACAGCTGTTGTGGCACTAATGTGTGATGCCACATCGACAACAACAAACTGGGAATTGCATTGTCCAGCCAAGCAGTTTTGTTGCCTTCCTGAAGCCATTTATGAACCCAACAGAGGCAGAGAAATCCCTGGGAAAGAAAAAAATTCCTGACTGATCACAGAATCCCAGAATAATTGAGGTTGGAAAAGACCTCCAAGATCATCAAGTCCAACCTTTTCAACCAGACCAGAGCACTGAGTGCCACATGCAGTTGTGTCTTTGACCACTTCTGGACCTTTCCAAATGCCTGGTGGTCTCCACTCTTAACCCCTCGGAGCAGGCACAGTCTCCAGCTGTCAGAGGAGCACGGGGCAAGTGATACGAGTTCTTTGGCCAAGCTGCCAGCTTGCCTGGGCTGAGGGAGTGCCCTGTGCAGCACTGGGCTGGTCCCATCCCCATCCTATGTGGAACAACCCTGGGGATGGTCTGGATTCCAGGTATGACAGTCCTGTACCCTTCTTCATTGCCAGTGGGCTCTGAGGCACAGCAATCCCAGAGCATCTGGAAGGAAAGGACAGCGACTCAGAAACATTCCCAAAGCCACCCCTGCTCAGCCTCCTTCACCTGCTGAGGCTGGGGGAAGACCCCGGAGACCCCCATCACCCCAGAGACCACCAGAGACTGCTTTTGGGGACTCCTGACCTCACTCAGTTCCGTCACCCGTCCTCGGAAAGCGAGCAGCGCTGGCACTCGCACCACAGCCCTCCCCAGCCCGCGGCCGTGGGGCAGCGAAGCAGAAGTGACTTGGGCGGCTGCTGCTCGGCGCGTTGCTTCCCGTGGCACAGCCGGCGCTGTCCTGTCAGGAAGTCACGCCGAGGGAGCAGGGGCAGTGCCCGAGAGCCGGCCCCGACGTGTCCGTCAGTCCCGACCGCGTGGATTCAACCGCGGGCTGCGGGAGCGCCATCGGCGGCTGGAACACCCCTGCAGGCACCGGGGGCTCATCCGGCCCGGCACAGGGGAGGATCAGGAGCCGGAGAGAGCTGAGAACTTGGAGCCTTTGGCACCTCAGCCCTGGATTTGGCAGCGGTTAGAGGAAGCAGCCGTGAGGGAAGGAAACGTTCCTGAGCCGGCTGGTGAGTCACTGGACAAACCCACCCCCGATCCCGCTGCCCTCCGAAGTGAGGGGGGCTTGGTGCAGGTGCTGGAGGAGAGTTTCACCCCAGGAGGGTGGTGCAGCCCCACGACACAGAGAGGCAGGGAGAGATCCATCCTTGGAGCGTTTGGGGATATGGCCAAAAGAAGCTGTGGCTGATCGGTGCTGGTGCCGGCAACAGACCTGCTCGAAGCAGGGGACTGTACCGGGGACCCCTAAAGACACACACCCCACCCCGCTACACAGCCGAGTCAGCACATTTTCAGGAGCCTTTAATCTTTGCTTGCTGCTTCTTTTTGCAATCTGGTGACCAGACTCTCCTGTCAGCAGTGCCTGGTGCTGACAGCGACCTGTAGGGACCCTCAGAGGTCATTTTCCACCATCCCTTTGGGGGCTGGTGATGAATCAAATCACTGGGTGAGAAGAGAGAAAACACGAAGCCCTCTGTTGCAATTTCCTGCCCCAGATTAGAAAGGAACAAACAGAACTGGGGCTCTCCCCTCCCGTGGTCAGACTGACATATCTGGCTTCCCTAAGTAGGCATTTCTAGTTTTTCCCGATTCCGTGGCATTTCCTGGTCGCTTAGGAGCGGGAGCCTGCAGCAAAGCAGCCCAGGCAGGACGGTGAGGAGCCTCAGGAGCCACCCTGCTTTTGGGGTGGGATGGGACCAGTGCCACCGGCTCCGTGCCACCGAGAGGGTGGCACAGGTGCAAAGGTGCAGCTCCTGGGTGTTGGCTGCTGGTCTGAGTGTTGCCCTGAGTCATGTAGCCAGTCAGGTAGCCCTCGGTAGCCAGGTGGGTGCCTATGAGGGCAATGCCATGTCCCCAAGGGGTGGCTCTTCCAGGCAGAACCTTCCCAAGCCAGGATGGGAGTCCAGCAAATCCCCTTACCTGCTGTTCACCCTTTCCCCTCGTTTTCAGGTTGTTCACCATGAGTGTGGCTGTTCTGCTCGTCCTGGGGCTGGGGCTGTTGGGGGCAGAAGGCAGAAGAAACAGGTGTTACTTCAACCGCATTCAGGAGCGCTGTGTGTGCTACAACCTGTCCGAGGAGACCGCGGGCAGCATCATCCAGTGCCTCGCAGCCACTGTGGTGGAATTTCGGGGGGGAGAGGTGGAAAAATACATAGCCTTCCCCATCAGGGACCTGGATAGCTCTGCCATTGAGACTCTGGGCTCCCTTATCATCCAGAAAGTAATTATTGCTGATGTGCTGGTGCCTGAGATCCTCCTGGCCCGTGTGCTGAGGTTCTTCTCCTACACCCACGTGAAGGAGCTGGTGTTTGACAGCTGTGTTTTCCAGGGCTCGAGTGACTGGCATGAAATGGATGGCCAGAGCTTGCCCATATTGTCCCTGAGCTTTAACAACGTGACATCTGCCCCGCTGGTGGGCAATGAACAGGCCTTCTCCAGCCTGAGCACGTGGCTGGAGACCCTGCAGGAGCTGGCTGTCACCAGCTCCCGTGTCACCAGCCTGCCCTGTGCCATTGGAAAGGTGTTCAGAGCTCTGCACACCCTGGATCTGGCACAGAACAGCCTCGGGGATGACAGCCTGACACCTGCCTTCTGCCAGGGAGCTTTCCTTCAGCTCCAGGTGCTGAGTCTGCAGCACAACAACCTGACGTCCTACCACAGTGTGTGTGAGGGCGTGCAGCTGCTGCAGGGGCTCCAGGACCTCAATCTCAGCCAGAACAAGCTCACGGCAGACCCATCCTCCTCCTGCCAGTGGCCAGCATCCCTCCGGATCTTCAACCTTTCCCACGCTGGCTTGGAGGAAGTGCTGACACCTCTGCCTCCCAACCTAGAGGTGCTGGACATGAGCCACAACCACCTCCGTACCGTGGACATCTCCCTCAGCTCCTTGAAAAAGCTCTTCCTGAGCCAAAACCTGCTGCAGGCAGTCCCCTCCATCAGGAATTACCCCGTGCTGGACACCCTCCACCTGGACAACAACTCCATCACGGAGCTGCCGCGGGATGAGGTGACGCTCCTGGGGCGCCTGCAGGACGTGACCGCGGCCAACAACCCCTACAGCTGCTCGTGCTCTGGGGCTGGGGGGCTGCAGGCACTGGCAGCCACGGGGCACCTGGGGCAGGGCTGGCCCCAGGACTACACATGCCAGTCCCCGCCGGGCTACCAGGGCTGGCGGGTGGCGGCCGTGCCGGTGTCGGTGCTGCGGTGTCACCGCGCCGCCGTGGTCGCCCCGCTGTGCGTGGCCCTGGCCCTGCTGGGCCTGGCAGGGGCCCTCTGCCTGCTCAGGGCCAGGCCCTGCCACAGGATGAGATGTTGAAGCCTCCCCACCGGCACTTCCCCCCAGGAGCTCCAAGGGAAGGCTCACAGGCCCCCCAAGTGAGGGGCCCTCTCGGTGTCCCCAGCCCAGGCTGCCCTGTGGAATGTTATCCCGCTGTGCCTTTGCCCAGCCAGACCTTGGGGCACCCCTCACTCAAAGCCCTGTTCCAGGGCTGTTCCCTCCCTTGTGGCCAACTCCAGCTCCCCAAGCCCAAACATGCCCCCATTGCCCCTATGATGTCACCTGCCCTGGATAGGAAGAATTCAGCTCCATCATATTCCCACTGATGGCACTCGGAGGCCCCAAACCTCTCTGGGGTCTGGTGTCCCCTGCCCAGACCCCCACCACACCTTGTAGCCCCCCCATCCAGCCATCCTTGGAGCCTCTGTGGCCCCTCTGCTGGTTCTCCCTCTCCTCTCCTGGGCTTGTGCCTGGGCCAGGATGTTTGGTTTGTGAGAGTGCTGCTTAGCTGCTCTTCTGCACAAGAGAAAACCCACAAAGAGAGAAAAATTACTAAATTAAACACCCCCCCCCCGCCCCCCCAAATGCCAACGAGGAGGAGCAGCCAAGACCTGAGCTCTGGAGGCACCGGTGGACAAGTCTCTCTGGGGTGACCTTGAGGATGTTCAACCAGAAACTTTTTGTGATAAGAGGAAAATTATTCTGGGTTATGCAGAGAATACCTCGCAGTAAGGGGAAAACTGATCATGGGATGCTGAGAGGGAGCAGGGGAATGCAGGACAATGGGGAATGCTTCTGGGAAGGATCAAAAGGGGGGGGTGGGTGGGGAAGGGAAAGGCATGGAAAAATGGGATTGGGAGAAATCATAGAATCACAGGATGGTTTGGGCTGGAAGGGACAATAAAGCTCATCTCATTCAACCTCCTGCCATGGGCAGGGACACCTTCCACTAGCCCAGGTTGCTCCAAGCCCCGTCCAACCTGGCCTTGGACACTT
>JAWMRA010000028.1:3367203-3378279 GCA_035584735.1 Pseudotriccus pelzelni | reverse complement strand
CTGTGCCAGGGCCTGCCCACCCTCACAGGGAAGAATTCCTTCCCAGTATCCCATCCCTCCCTCCCCTCTGGCAGTGTGAAGCCATCCCCCCTTGTCCTGTCCCTCCAGGCCCTTGTTGAAAGAAGGAGTTGGTTGCAGGCTGGCACTGCTCTCCTGGCCAAGCCCTGCTCTTCATCCCCTTGGCCTCTCCTGCCTTATCATTAAAGTCCTGGCTATTTTCCGGGTATTTTCATGGGTAAAGTTCCTGGGTATTTCTGTGTGTCTCTCTCTCTCTGCTCTGTTTGTGCACAGGCACATGTGACCTATGAGCAAACACGGGCTGGGCTGGCTGGGAATGGCGGGAAACCAGAATGTGGGAAGACCCAAGGCTGGAGCAGGAGAGTGGCTGAACAGGGCCTGGGATCCAGACACCCACAGCATTATCCTGCTGTGGCTTTGCCCAGCCAGGTTCTGGGGAACCCCTCAAAGCCCCATGCCACCCTCTGTCCCAGGGCTGCACCCTTCCAGAGGGGTTTTACCTGTGGCCCATTCCAGCTGCCCAAGCCCCAGCATGCCCCCATGTCACCTGCACTGCTCCTGGTGGAGCTCCTGGTGCTGCCTGTTCCTTCTGGTTCCACCTGGCATCACCCTCACACCTGAGGCACAGGTGAGGGGGGTTTTGGGGAGGCAGGGTGCTGGTCTTCTACACAGGGAATGGTGGTGAATGGAGGGATCCATGTGCACCTCCTCATCATGCCTGGTCCTGTCCAAAAGCTGTGGGTGGGGCTGTCCTGGGACTTCTCTCCTGTCTCCCACCATCTGTGTTTTCACAGACCATGGAGACCCTCAGCTTTGGCATTTTCTTCCGTGCTCTCTTACTCTGACTGATCTCCAGTAAATATGATTCTGTGGTTTGTGGTCACTTCTTGTGCCCAGAAAACCTTCATGGCAGCCCAAGGCCCCTCATCTCCCATCCATGGCTTGCAGAGATGTCCCTCTTGGAGACAGGAGACACCAATGGTGTGAGTGGCTCCAGGCCCCCACTTGCCTCCCGTGGTCCTGCTGATCCCTTGGCCATCAGGGCTCAGCCTCTGGAACACGGTGCCTCCAGGCTGGCTCTGGCTCTGCCCACATGACTGTGCTTGACTCCCATCAATAATGCAGGAGAACAGGATACCACCCTGTGTAACCCCATCCCCTGCCCTGGCCAAAACAGCAGCTCACGGGCTGCTGCTGCTCCTGCCGAGGTGCCCATGGACTCTGGGGAGGTGAGTGAGGGACATTCCAGGGGTCTGTCCCCTGACTTTGCTTCAGTATGGCCAGGGACTGCCCAGCTCCCCAGGGGCTCATCCAGCTCCTGGTGGGTGCTGAGGGCATGGGGCAGGACCTGGATCATTCCCCCTCCACCCTGGGGCAGGACCTGGATCATTCCCTTCTATCCTGGGGCAGGACCTGGATCATTCCCCCTCCATCCTGGGGCAGGACCTGGATCATTCCCCCTCCATCCTGGGACAGGACCTGGATCATTCCCCCTCCATCCTGGGACAGGACCCGGCTCATTCCCCTCTATCCCGGCAGGCAGAGCAGGATGTCAGTGTAAGAGCGGCTGTGGGACTCCACCAGGCAGCAGGTAGAGCTCAGGACATCCCAGAGCCTTCACCTGAACCCCCACACCAGAGGACAGGGGAGCAGGGTGGCAGCCACAGCCGTGGTGGCACTGGGGCCACTGGCCATGCTGGTGAGCCTGGTCTGGGCTGATGGGGAGGGAGAGTCCTCCCCACCCTGGTGGCTCTGAGCCGTGGTGGGAGGGCTCGGGAATGATGTGAAGCCCCCAGGCTGCAAGGGGAGCAGGACAGAGCTGGGGTGGGTGGGGGTGACCCCCACCCCACCCTCAGTGTTTTCCGGGCCAGGGGAGAGCTGGGCAGAGGGCATCGAGGACACCCTGCAGCTCCTCTTCGCTGGGAAGGAGCCCCAGGTGAGAGTGGCAGGGGCAGGGACATGCCCCAGGAACAGGGACATCCAGGGTATGAGGGGCCCTGGGGGACCAGGTGGTTGCAGAGGGCTCTGTCCCACTGCCTGCCACTCTGGGGACCCTGCTGGGTGCTGAGGGCTTGGGCTGGTCCTGCCTTACACACTGGGGGCTCCCAGGGGTTCCCACATAGCAGAGGAAGGGAGGGGGTCTCCCCTCACCCCTGCCTGTGCCAGGCCCTCTGCGCCACCCCTGCCATCTCCATCCCAGTGTGCCCAGTTCCTCCTTTGCCTTACACTGGTCATGCTGGGGCGGGGGAAAGCTGAACATTATCCCTTGTGCCAGGAGAGCAGCTTGGCTGTCGATGGTGTTTTCCGCCTGGACGCAGGACAGGTACTGCGAGCCCCAGAGTCCTTCTCCGCCAGCGACACGCTGGCTCAAGCCACGGGCTGGGACACCCAGCTCCTTGGGAGTCACAGGCACTGCTGGGACACGGGGCTTGCTCCCATGGGGGTGTTTGTCATCCCTTCCCTGTTCCATCTTGGTGTGGTGCCATGCCATCCATGCCATGCTGTGCATCCAAGCCGTGCCATCCATACCGGGATACCTGTGCTGGGATACCTGTGCCCCATCCTGTGTTGCCCTGCCCTGATCCATGCCAATGCCCTCTGTGCCGTGCCGTCCCTGCTCTGCTGGATACGCCTCTCCTGCCAGGAGAAGGTTCTGGAGTTGGCAAGACCCCAGCTGGCCCTGGTTCCCCTTGGCTACAGCGTGTCCCTGCTGCTGTGGGACCCCCACGGCCCTGGCACACAGCTGCCCTTCCAGAGTGTCGTCTGGCAGGTGAGGGCACAGGGCAGAGGTGACAGGGAGGGGTGACAGCGCAGCTGTGCTGGGCTCCTGGGTCACCCAATGGACCCCGATCCTGCCTGGTGTGAGACCAACAGCTCCCAGCTTGTCCCCAGGTGATTGACACCATCTTCCAAGAACTGGAGGCCTTGGGGGATGACAAACAGAGCCTGAAGACAGTCAGCCTGGTCCAGGTAGGGAAGGAACAGGGTGGGGTGTCAGGGGATGAGGGTCCTAGTCCCTCTTTGCCACTGCCCAGACCCTCTTATGCCAAGGGCACATATTACATTATATATAATATATTATATATTATAGTATTTGTTATCTACTGGTATCCAGTCCCCTCATTCTGAGGGTAACCAGGGGCTGGAGATCTCTGGATCCCAGGTTTTCTCACCTCTTTCTAGGACCTGACAGGTGTGGGAAGCCTTGGCTGCCCGTGGAGTGTCTCCCAGGCTCCAGCAGCATGGTGGGAACAGGGGAACCCCCAAATCCCTTCCTGCCCATCTCATGGCTGAGCTTTTCCTGCTGGTCACTGATCCCTGTGGCCTGAAGGTCCCTCTGTGTGGCCTTGACTGGCACAGGAGTGATGCCAGCTCCTGCCACTGGGCTGGGCCCTGTCCTTTGGCTCTGGGGTGCTGCCAAGCTTCCCAGTGCTCTGGCCCCAGGGATGGAAAAGCTGGGAGATCAGCCCTTCTCAGCCCTCACCTGTGCACAGCCAGGAGCAGCCCAGGCCCCTGGGGAGTGCAGGATGCCAGCAGCCCCCTTTTCCTGCCCCCCTGCCTAACGCAGCCCCCCTTTCCAGGTCAGCACCCAGGACAAAGCCTGGGACCTGCTCCATCCTGATGGGCGAGCCCTGCAAGTGATGGATGTCACACCCCTGGGCCTGTAGGTACCTGATGCCCTGTGGTTGGGCAGGTGCTCCTGGGGGGCTGGAACTCCAGTGTCGAGGGTGGGGCCGGGCAGGGAACATGGTGCCCAGGGAGCCCATATTCCCCCAGGCATGCAGGGGCTGGGTGGACATAGCCCCCCTTGCTCACTCCTGTCCCCCTCTTCTTCCAGGATGGTGGAGGAGGCTGTGGAAATCGCTGTGCCCGATGCCCAAGCTGCCATCAGTGCCTATGCCAGGGGGCTGGATGCCATCCCGGCGCTGTTCCAGGGGTGTGCACGGCAGCCCCTTGCAGACGGGCGCTCAGTGCAGGGGTGAGGGATTTGGCAGGGAAGGATCGGGCCATGGGGTGCTGGGGTGGCTCTGGAAGCTCTGCTCCCACACTGGCCTCTCCCCAGGGCCGGCAGCCTCTTCACTCTCACGGTGGAGCGGGAGCTGGAGGGCGGCAGGTGCCAGCGCTCGGCCCTCAGGATCCTCGTGTCCCCGGGGGCCACCAGGCCCTGCCCCAGGCTGTACGTACCAGGGCTGAGCCGTGCCCCCATCCAGCTCCCCGTGTGCCTGCTGCGGGCTGGGGGGATTCCGTACCCAGAGGGGAAGCAGGAGAGACCCCAACATCCCAGAGGGAGCCTGTGGCTGGGAGCCAAGGGGGTGTCACCTCCCCTTGGGGATGTGGGCTTCCTCCCAGTGTGACCGACCCATCCTTGGGCTCCCGTGGGTCAGGGCTCAGCCTGCCTGGCACGTGGATGCTGGTGCCATCCCAGGGCGTCTCTCACCCCACGTGCAGTGAACCTGACACGGGCTGCCAGCCCTGGATCGTGGAGCGGCTGCTGGAGGGGAACAGCCTGACGTTCCTGCTGCTGTGTGTGTCACTGCCAGGTAGCCCCTGAGACAGGGACATATTTTGGGGTCTCCCCTCCCTGACGTTTCCCCCCATCCTGCCCCATGCCTGGCACTCGGTCCTGGGAACACCCGCGGTCATTGGAAGCCGGACACCGGCTCCACTCATCCCCACTGTACCAGAAC
The DNA here is from genome assembly GCA_035584735.1 of Pseudotriccus pelzelni. Lineage (NCBI taxonomy): Eukaryota > Metazoa > Chordata > Aves > Passeriformes > Tyrannidae > Pseudotriccus > Pseudotriccus pelzelni. The sequence goes on along the minus strand of JAWMRA010000028.1, from coordinate 3,373,573 downwards.
CCCCCATGCTGGTGGCCCCCCATGGCCCCTACCCAGGGCTTGCTGCTCTCCCAGACACCTCCAGGGAGGAGATCCTGGGAGCCCTGGGGCTGGCTGAGAGGGTGAAGGGGCTGGCCAAGACCATCTCTGCCACGCTCTGGGACCCTGCAGAGGAGATCACGGCGCGCCGGAGGGAGATCCGACGGCTGCGGATGGAGCTCCTGGCTGGAACTGCCCTCCCAGAGCAGAGGACAGCTGTGGCCCAGCTGCGGAGAGCCCTGAGGGAGCTGCAGGTGGGGGAACAACCCTGGATCCACATGGGACCAGGATGGCACCGATTCCCCTGCTCCGGTGAGGTCTGGGCTCCATCCTGGTGCCAAGGCCCTCGTTGGGCACTGAGGGCTGGGGCTGGGTCTGCCCAAGGGGTGAGATGGAGGGTGGGATGTGCCCCAGGAGCTGTGCCAGGCCTGGAGGTCTGCAGCACCACAGCAAGGACCCCCAGCCCCCTTTTCCAGGTGCTGAAGAGGCAAAGATGGGAGAAGAAGCAAGCGGCGGCTGAGGTGCTCCGGCCAAGTGAGGAGCACCAGCCCAGTGCCAAGGTGGGTAGAGGTCAGGCCAGGCCCTCTCACCCAGGGACAGCCCAGGTGCAGGAGAAGCCCTGAACTGTGGTTACGTCCCTGTAACATCTTGTCCTGCGCCCACAGGACCAGGTCTCTGCAGGGAATGCAGCACCAGGCCAGCCCGGGACCCAGACCAGCGCCAACCCGGAGCCAGCCGATTTGGAGCATGGGCCCAGGCATGCATCCCAGACCTGGGTGACAGATATGTGGGAACGGAGCATGGCTCTACAGGGTGGGAAAGGCCTCCCCACTGCATTTGAATGGTTTTCTTCAGTCTCCACACCACACTCATCCTCCTTTCCTGTCCCGATGCAGGACAGGGTGACAGCGGGAGAAGCCAGGCAGGGGACAGCAGAGCTCCAGCCAGTGCAGGGCAGGAGCTGCTGGAGGAGCTGTCCCAGGGTGAAATGTCACAGCCACGGCCACAGCCTGGGGGTGACACGGTGAGTGGGAGCCCACCGGGTCCCTGTGCAGGGCCTGCAGTGCCCAGTGCCATCCCAGCCCACTCCACTCTGTGCCAGGCAGGGATCCGGTGCCAGCCATGCCCACCCCTGGAGGTCCAGCACGCCCTGGCCAGGGCACAGCGGCAGCGGCTGCGGGCTCGGCACTGCTGGCACCTCCAGCAGGAGCTCAGTGCCGGGGCCGGGCCAGCCCGGGAGCACAGCGGGGAGGTGGGCACAGCCGCACCCTGCCACCCTGCCCTCGGGTCTCCTGCCCCGGGAATGCTCTCCCGAGGGCAACCCCAGGGAGCAGGGACACCCCGGGGCTGCCCTGCCCTTGTCCCTGTGCCTCGCAGTGGGACACAGCACGCTGGCAGCAGGAGGTGGCTGTGCTGGGCCTGGGCCTGGAGGCAGCGCTGCGGGAGCGGGAGGCGGCCGAGTGGGACCTGGAGGCCCTGCTGCGGAATCACCAGCGGGAGCTGCAGGGCTGCAGGCAGCACCTGCTGCAGGTGGGCAGGATGGGCTGGGCACTCACCTCCTGGCGGTGCCAGGGCCGTGCCAGACAGCGTGGGCATCCCGCAGGTACTGCGGGACCAGCGGCGCCTGGCAGGGGAGCAGCGGGAGGTGCTGGAGCGCCGGCACCGGGCGCTGCTGCAGGAGCTGCTCCAGGATGTCCTGGAGCTCGCCGAGCACAACCAGCACCTGCGGGAGGCCAGACAGGGGTGCCTGGCGGATGCCACCACACAGACCCCCTGAGCCACGTCCCAGGGTGCGGGGACAGCTGGCCTGGCAGCACGAGGGTCACCAGCCCCAGCAGTTACCCCAGGAACGGCCTCCCCTCCTACCCCTCCCCTTCTCTCCCCTACCCCAGCTGCTGCTCCCTGGGGAAACTTGCCCCAGGGAGAGAAAACTCTGCTCTGTGCCGGGCACTTGACTGGCAACCCCCAGCTGGGACCATGTGGAATAAAGCAGGAGCCCCTCACCCATGAGTGCCACCAGGCTCGGACACACCCCCAGCCCCCAAACCTCTCCCACGAGACACAGACCCCTTCCCACAGGGAGAGCAGACACAGGACAGACACATGGCTGCTGTTGAAGTGCAGCTTTAATATCCCAGATGGGCTCCGCCTGACAGGAACTCGGTACAAATCCAGGAGGTGTCTCCCTTTTCGGAGTGGATAAAACAGTTCCCAAACCCCCCCTTCCCTGTCTGTTCCACACAGACGCTGTGCCCAAGGAGGGGAAGTGGGACCTGAGGACAGCAGGGCTCCAGCCAGGAGCTAGGCTGGAAAACCGTGGAAGTGGGAGAGGCCCCAAGAAGCAGCACCAGGAATAGGGAGGGGGGAAGCAGCATCCATGGGAGCCAAAACGGCACGAGTGCCACTCTGGGCTGGCAGGGGGTGCGGCAGGGCCAACCACTGCCGGACTGTTTCCAGGCCACTGTGGTGTGGAGAAGCAGCTTCAGGTCATGGGACACAGGATCCCAGAATCAGTGAGGTTGGAAAAGACCTCCAAAATCATGGAGTCCAACCTGTGACCAATCAGCACCTTGTCAATCAGAGCACTGAGTGCCACATCCAGCCATTTCTTGGAGACCTCCAGGGCTGGGGACTCCACCACCTCCCTGGGCAGCCCCTTCCAATGTTTAATCACCCTTTCTGGGAAGGAATTCTTCCTGATGCCCAACCTAGTCTCTATGAGACACCCACACATGGCTCAGGACCTGCCCTGAGGCTGGGCACACCTGATCCCATGGGAACCCCGTGGCACTGAGCTTGGCCGGGCTGGAGCAGGGCCCAGCATCCCCCCTGGACGCAGGGACAGGACACTTCTTGTCCGGGGGTCCTTGGAGCTGTGCAGGTGCCCTGAGGAAGGGCTGGGGCTGCCTGGAAACACGGTGGGGAGGCAGTGGCTATGTGACTCCGTAGTAGAGGTGCACAGCGAGGCCAATGCACGCCACGGCCACGAAGAAGAGCAGGGTGAGCTGCAGGTCGAACAGGGCAACAGAGAGCAGGGCGTTGACCAGGATGGAGCAGGAGATGATGAAGAGCCTGGTGATGTTGCTGCTGTGCTTCATCACCACCGACATGATGAGGCCATTGAGGGCCTGGCCGAGCACCACCAGCAGCACCCACGGGGAGAAGCCCCGCAGGAACCCGCCCTCGGCGCCGCTCCACAGCGAGCCCGCCAGGTTGAGCAGGACCCCGAAGAAGTAGAGGAAGATGTTCTGGAGGCTGAGGGGCAGCGTCTGCGCCTTCAGGATGGCTTCAGTGTAGACAGCAGACAAGCCTGATATGAGGCAGTACACGCAGAGCAGCACCAGCCCCACGGGCGTGACGTGGAGGCGCATCCCGCCGGGAACGCCGTGCCCCCGGAGCCCCCCGCAGCTGTAGCACACCCCGGCCCCCAGCAGCAGCAGCAGGGCCAGCCAGCGGCGCGGCCCCAGGCGCCGGCGCAGCAGCAGGCTGTGGAGCAGCGCCGTGCTCAGGATCTTCAGGTTGCTGAGCACCTGGAAGGTGCTGGGGTCCATGAAGAGCTGCATGTGCACCACCAGGTTGTTGTTGGCGGCGTAGAGCAGGGCCGAGAGGGCGAAGGGCGCGGCGTGGCGCCAGGACACGGCGGGCGCCGGCGGCTCCCCCAGCAGGGACAGCAGGGACAGTGCCAGCTTGGTGAGCTCCACCAGCACCACCACCGACGTGGAGCTGAAGGGGATGGCCCCGTCCACCTTGCACAGGGTCAGGAGGGGGGCATGGGAGCCGTAGATGGCCACGGACAGCAGCAGCATCAGCGCCCACAGTCCCCTCCGGTGCAGCCCCTCAGCAGCATTCCCAAGCATTCCCATTTCCAGCTGTCAGTGCAGACAGGCCAGACAAGACTGTCACCCTGCAACACCGAAGAAGAGACCAAATAACCAAGGATTTAATGAGCCTGACTCGAGCAGGACGTTCCCTGCTACATTCGTGGTGCAGGAGGAGACCTGGGCACTGTCTTACAAAGCCTTCCTGGAGAGCCACACAGAGCACAATTACAGGGCACAGTGTGGGTGGCAGGGCACAGCAGGTGGCAGGGCACAGCGTGGGTGGCAGGGCACAGCGTGGGTGGCAGGGCACAGCGTGGGTGGCAGGGCACAGCGTGGGTGGCAGGGCACAGCAGCCCCTCAGTCCACACAGGGGAAGTGAGGGTGAGAGAAAAAGGCAGCTGGCAGCCCCTCGGTGCCCCTCTGTGGGTTAGTAGCGTGCTCACCACCGCCGTGATGCCCCGTGCACACCCACCACAGCCCCTGAGTGCCGCAGTGCTGCGGTACAAAGCCCTTTTCCAGGGAAAACAAGGGTGCGGGTGACGTGCCTCCGGGAGCCTCGGGGTTGCTCTGTGCCCGCTGCCCGAGGAGCACCGTTCCCGCAGTCCCTGCTGCCTCCGGGCTCCTCCGCGCTAGTCCCGACCTTTTTTCAGCGCGTTCATATAGTCCCGAACCGTCTTCTCGACGTTGGGCACGGCGTAGTTCTGGGCGGCGTAAATCCCGGTGCAGGTGCCGGCCACGAAGCCCAGGACTGCGGAGAAGCGGAGCTTGGCCACCACGTACCCCGCCAGGAAGCCTTTGAGGAAGGGCGATGACAGCAGGGACCCGTCCTGCGGGGGAGAAAGGCACGGTCAGGCGGGATGGGGGGTGGACACACAGGGCGGGTTGTTTTTCCCCAGGGTTTGTTCTCGCCCCCTCAGAGGGTGCGCCGCAAACCCGCGCGTTACCTGCCCCACGCCGGCCTGCACCTCGTCCTCCACCCTGCGCTGCAGGCTCTCCAGCTGCCCCTTGAGGAAGGCGAGGTCCTTGAGCTTGGGCAGCGAGTCCTGCGGGAGACACGGAGGTGATTCCCGGCCCCTGCCGAGGGAAGCCCCTCAGCCCCTCAGCCCCGGCCCGCCCCGCTCACCTTATCGTCCGCCATCTTGGCGCCCCCGCCGCCCGCCGCCCATTGGCTGCCGGGGGGGGACACGTGACACCCCCCTTTCCCGCCGCGCCGGCGGTGCCCGCCGCTGATTGGGCGGCGCGGGATCACGTGGTGCCCCTTCCCCCTCCCTCCCGCCCGGCGCCATGTTGAGGCACCTCCCCCGGAGGAGCCTCAGCCGGGGCATCCCCGCCCCGGCCCTGCAGGGCACGGAGGGATCCGGGGAGATTCGGGCACCCCGGGGGTGCCTGAGCATAGAGAACCTCTCCCACCTTCCCAGGGCTCCCCTTCTGTGGGAGACGGGGAAGGGGCGCTCAAGGGCGTGTAAATTCCCTTTTACCACAGAGGGGGTCAGGGGAGAGTTGGTGTTTATTAGAGGGTGTTTACTGGAGAGGTTCAAGGCCGGACTGGATAAGGCTTGGAGCAATCTGGTCTACTGGAAGGTGCCCTTGCCCATGGCAGGGAGGTTGGAACTGGGCGGACTTTGAGGTCCCTTCCAACCTCGGGTTTATCACGGAGACCCTTCTGCTGAGCCTGGAGGTGCAGAAAGCGGTGTAAAGCGGCTAGGCAGAAGTAGTGGTTAATGAAATGTTACATAAGGGTTAGTGGAATGTTGAGAGCTGTGTAACGGGTAAAACAGGCCCTTGCAATAGTGACCCTGCAGCGTAGAATGGCTTTAAATTATTTATTAGATAACCAAGGAGGGACTTGGCACAGGTTAATTGAACCCTGGGATTTTGGGGGCTGTGTGTGTGTTACCCTTGTGGGTGCTACACCAGCACTGAGGCATTCCAAGGGTGTGTTATCCTGCTCCCACTGAGCACTGGGAAGAGGAAAGCAAAGGGATTGGGGAGGCAGTGACAGGTGCAGCCCAAAGCAGAAACGTTAATATTAATAAAGTGAATATTAATTAGCAGCCAGTTTAGGTCCAAGCACTGCTGAAGGCCGAGTGCTGAGCTGCTGCTTCCTTGCTTTGCAGATTCCAAAATTTATCCAGAGGCAGGTGTTGGACTTACGGAACCTTCTAGTTCCTCAGCCACTTTTCAAGCGGGATTTTTGCTACATGAAAGGTGAAAATAAAATAAATTGGTGCAAGTGCCTTTTTTTGGAGCACAACCACAGCACTTGAGCAGCGCCACTTACTGCAAGGCTGACTTGAAAAAATTGGATATCAGTAAAAAAACAACAGCTGAGGGCAGCAGAGCCCTGGGAACAGTCCCTGCTCTCTCTTTCCAGAGGTGAACCCTTTTCCAGCCTCACCAGCATTTCCTGCAGGACAACATGGCAGAGAACAGGTTTATATTGGATATTGGAAGGGAATCCTTCCCTGTGAGGGTGGGCAGGCCCTGGCACAGGTTGCCCAGAGAAGCTGTGGCTGCCCCATCCCTGGAAG
>JAWMRA010000028.1:3351203-3361309 GCA_035584735.1 Pseudotriccus pelzelni | reverse complement strand
TGCCAACCACCCTCTGGGGGAAGAACCTTTTCCTGAGATCCAACTCAAACCTCCCCTGGCACAGCTCCAGCTGCTCCGTCGGGTCCTGTCACTGCTCACACAGAGCAGAGGTTGGAGCTGCCCCTCGAGAGGAGCTGCAGACCCCGGTGAGGTCTGACCTCAGTCTCCTCCTTTCCAGCTGAACAATCCAAGTACCCCCAACCACTCCTTGTATGGCCCCTCCAGACCCTTCCGCATCCTCGTGTCGCTGCTTTGGACACTCTCCGCCAGCTTTGGATCTTTCTCATACTGTGCTGCCCAAAACTGCCCCCAGCACTCGAGGTGAGGCTGCCCCAGGGCAGAGCAGAGCTGGACAATCCCCTCCCCACCCAGCTGGTGATGATGTGCTCAGTGATGTTCCCATTCCCTGTGAGGCAGCCCCTCTCTCCCACGGCAGCAGGGACCCCTATGGCTCCCTGAGTGGGGAGATCAGCCGAGCTCTGCTCACACCTTGCCTGCTTTCCCCTGTTCGTCCCGATCTGAGGTCACCCAAGGCCTGGCAGAGCAAGTGCTGGACACCCCAACCCTTCCCTTCACTCACCCTCGTAGGCAATGAGCCGGTAGGTCCCCGCACAGTCCTTGGAGCCCTGCAGGATCTCCTCCAAGGTCCTGTAGAAAAGCTTGGCCTGCTCCAGGCGCTCCTCCCGGCTGAAGGCAGCACACTCATCCTGGGACATGGCGTAGAGGGACTGCAGGGGGGTGGCGTATTCCACTGCACAGTGCCAGAGCTGCAGGGACAGGAGGGAGGAAAAGACATGGGGACAGGAGGACCTGGGAAAGGGCTGAGGAGAACCTGCTCTGGGCAGAGCCCTCAGGACCCCTGGACAGCTCCTTGGCCTGCCCTGCTCTGGTGCTGTGTGCTGGAACACCGGGACAGGGACACTGGGTCTGGCCCCAGCATCCCCCTGCCCCGTGCAGAACAGGAAAAGAGTAACTGGCCTGGCAGCTCCAGGTGGGCTCAGGGAGCTGCCTCTGCTCATGGGGTGCAGCCACTGGCTTTTGTCCTGCAGCCTGAAGAGTGATTTTCCCCAGGGAATCACTACAGAGACATCCCTTCCCTGTAATCACAACTTCTTGGTGGCTTTTTTGCCAGACAAGGGGCAGTGAAGAGGTAGCTCCAATCTGTTCTCTGTGACCAGTGACAGGACCCGAGGGAATGGCTGGAGCTGTGCCAGGGCCGGGTCAGGCTGGATCTCAGGAGAAGGTTCTTCCCCCAGAGGGTGGTTGGCACAGAACAGGCTCCCCAGGGCAGTGGTCACAGCACCAAGGCTGGCAGAGCTCCAGGAGGGTTTGGACAATGCTCTGAGGGGACAGGGTGGGATTGTTGGGGTGTCCTGTGCAGGGCCAGGAGTCAGACTGGATGGTCCTGGTGGGTCCCTTCTAGCTCAGGATATTCCATGATTCCATGATTCTAAGTCTGAGCATCCTAACGGAGAGCAGGAGGGCAGAGAAGAGGATAAACACTGGCAAGATGGATGCACAGCTGGAAGGAGGCTGATCAAACAAACAAGGAGAGATTTGTTAAGGCCACAAACATTCCAAGGAGGAGCAGTTACCAGTAAGTCTTACACCGGATAAACTGGGAAGTTTAATAAACTTAGAAGGAAGAGGAGTGGGATCCCCAGGAAAAGGTGGAGTAGCAGGAAGCTCCTGGCCTTGGCAGTGTGCCCTGGAGCAGGTGCCAGGGGTGGGTGTTGTGTTGCTGGGAGGGACTGGGCAGGAAGCTGAGGGGCAGATGTTACTGGGAACGTGCAATGGGCCAGGCCAGGTCCAGGCTCGGAGCTGCTGGAGCTCCCAGGGGGCCGGGTGACTCAGCAGGGCCTGAAGATGGAACAGTGGGAAAATCCCACTGCTGGCTGTATTATCCCCAGAGCAGGGCCAGGAGGAGGCTCTGTGGTCCCTCAGACAGGGCTCTAAAAGCAGGAGCTCAGCGCTCAGCCCCCCTCAAAGGGCAGATCGGGGGCACCCACGTGAGGAGCTCTGCCCACACCTCCATCCACAGCCATGGCGCAGGACCAGGGTGTTCCCTCCTCCAAGGGTGCAGGGGCACAGCCCACCTGCCTGGAGACGTGGAAGGAGATGGATGCAATGTGAAATGGAGGGATTTAGAGCTCACCAGCCTGGAAAAGAGGTGACTGGGGGAAAGGGAGGGAGCCAAACCATGACTCACACAGACATTTCCAAGCACCTCTTCACAACACAAGGAAACACTCATACATCCCATGGGAATTGGTGCTCTGTAGCCCACATCTGCTTTTTTCTGCTCAGTTTTCTGGACTTAAATCAACTCCAGGAGGAGTTAAGCGAGCCCAGCACCCCTGCAAGGGCTGAGCCTGAGTGGGAGGAAGCAGCCAGGAGGAAAGGGTGCAGGAACAGGACCTCTCCTTCCCATGGAAGCCTGCTGAAAGCTGGGAGTATCTAGTAGGAGAGGGGACACTGTACTGCCCTTACAGCCACTTCTGAGGCCAGGAAGACCTTTGGGATGATGCTCCCAGCGCTGCTCTCATTGTACCTGGTTTTCTTCATCCCTGATTGCATAGAGGCTGTGTTTGTAGACCCGCTTTTTGATGCCAGCTCGGGCCATGGTGGTTTCACTGAGGTCTGTCAGGTACTGGATGTTGCTGTCAGCTTTCTCCAGGTCATCGCAGACATCACAGCTGAGAGGGATCAAGATGTGAAGCTTCCAGGTCTTCCTGCACGCCAGCAGGTTGGGGTTGGCGCTGCTGAATTCCTCCATGGACTTTTTCACCCCTGGTGGAAGAGAACATCTGGCAGAGGGGCCTGGTGTGAGTACAGGTGCCTTCTGCCTTGCTCCCCATCTCCCTGCTAGCACTGTGAAAGTGGGAGGATTGTTATTAGGAGCTATTTCTATCTGTAGGCACGAGAAAGCAGGGAAACAGCTACGTACGTGGCAGGACTATTTTTAGGTACCCAACATAATAGGACCAGGCCAGCCCGTGGGCAACGTTCTGCTTGGACCTCTCGGACATCTCGGACACCTCCACTGCTGAGGGCTTCTGTGGAGGGAAGGACAGACAGACCAGGGGATGAAAGAGCCACCTGGGCACTTCCACGACAATCAGTTCTCCACAGGGATTGGAGAACTCCAATGAGATCTGGAGAGTGAGCAACCCCACTGTCCCCTACCACCACCACCACACTGGGCAGTGGGGCAGAGCCCCTGACAGCCCCCACAGCCCCTGCTGGGAGGGAGGGGGGCTGGGGTGAGCTGGGCTCTCTCCTGGCTGCACCCTCCGTTGGGATCGTGTGTCCCAGTGCAACTTGTGCACCTGCCCAGTGCTCCCATCGTGGAAGAGGAGACATCCCAGTGATACCAGGATTCCCAGTGGCCCCTGCCAGCTCTGTGTGTTCATTTAGGTGGAGATGGGTGCCCAAAGCAGCCTGTGTGACCCTCCTCCCCTTCCAGCACTGCAGGGGCACAGCAGAGCCCTCCCAAAGCTGCAGGGGCACGTGGAGCTTGGCTCGGCCCCCACCGCACGCTGGTAATTAACCCTCTGGAGAACACACAGGCTATGCTTTCCCCACAAGCACCAGCCTGACTGGCAGATGTAAAATACCCCCATTTTTTGTGTCGGGGTGCTCTGCCAGCCCTCCAGAGTGGCTATGCTCATTAGGAGGCAGCATGGCACTCATGCCAATGCATGTGGCAGCGTGGGGCCAGGGAGATCAGCTCTGCAGGGCTGAGCTGAGGGTGTTCCTTCGACTGCCAGGCTGCCTGTGGGTGGGCTGGGTGTGCAGGGGCCATGCAGAGCTGGGGATGTGCCCCCAGAGCTGCTCACCGCTGAAGGGCTCCCAGGAAACCAGCCAGGCTGGAGGTGTTGGAGCCTTACCTGGAGCCCCAGGGCGAGCATGAGGAGCTGGCACAGGCTGGCCAGGCCAAGGTGGAGGCCGAGGGGCTGCCCATCCCCGAGGAGAACCACGTAGGCTGAGCCGCAGAGGAGCAGCATGGGCCCGTGCCAGGGCGGGGGGATGCAGGTGCTCAGGGCCCTCCAGAAGCTGCCGTGGTGCCTGGGTGGGAGACGGAGACAGAAGTCAGGCTGGTGGCCACCCACCCACCATCTGCAGCCCATGGGGCACTGGGTGGTCCCACCTCTCAGCCACTGCCACCACCCTTTTAGGGCAGTACAGAGCCAGGGAGCCCTGGGAGACCCTGCCCAGTGCACCCCAGGAGAGGGCTTGGGTCCCTTGCAGCACCCCTGGGACTCAAAGGAGCAGATGGCATGTCACCCTGGACAGCAAAAGGACACAGCAGCCTCCTGCCCTGCAGTACTGGGCGGTGGGGAAAGGCTGGGGCCGAGACCTGCTCCCCAGGGAAAGGGCACACCAGGGAGGGGACAGATCCATCCACATACCGCGGAGTGGGCAGGTGGGAGAGGGGGAGAGGAGGAGAGGGAGGAAGAGATGACAGAGGCAGGAGGGTGATGGAGGGCACAGCGCAGCGTTGCCACAGAGAGCAAACCCACGACACCCGGAGGGTGCAATGCCTTTGCCTGCAGGGCGGCCCCAGGAGTTTGGCAGACGGACCCGCCCCCCCCAAAAAACGTCTCACCTGGACTGGAGGTGGAAGATCTCCTCCGCCAGGTAGCAGGCGCCCTTGAGCAGCGCCCCGACCTGCAGGGTGGCGAAGTGGAAGGTGAGGCTGCGGGCGGTGGGCACGAGGGGCTCCCCGGCCAGGTACAGCCCCGCGGCGCACAGCGCCAGCAGCAGGTACACGGCGCGCCGCGCCCGCCCGCCCCGCGCCCGCGGGATCTGCGGGGCACACGGGTGGCTCGGCCGCCACGACTCGCGCGACATCTGCGACACACGCGGGGATCGGCACCGGCTCGTCCCGAGCGCCCACGGGCAGCCCTGCGGGGAGAGGGTGGGAGCGGGTCAGGCGCGGGGCATACAGCGCTCGCTGGGGCGCCCCGGAGCGCGCAACGCTTCGCGCCCTGCCGGGGAGCTTCCCCTGCGCTTCCCGCCCTCGGGGATGTCACCCGGGGCCAGAAGGGCTCGGCAGTGCCAAGCCTGGCTGGCCACCCCGCTCCCAAACCGGTGCCAGCGCTCCCTGCTCCGCCGGCACTCACCGGAGCGGTTCCCTGCTCCCAGCGCGGGCCGTGCTGTTTCCCGGGCTGCGGTTTGAAGGACTCTGCGCTCCCGCCCGGGCAGCTGTGGCTTCCCTCGGATGTGCTGCAGACACAGACCCGGAGGATTCTGAAGCCACGGCTGGAGCCGCGCGGCTCCCACGGCCAGAAAAGTGAAAATGAAAGGAGCTGTGGCAGCAGTGGGCAGTTTGCAGAGCATCAGAGCCCTCCCACGCAGGGCACACGCGAGGTTTCAGCCCCCTGGGAATCCACGCACTGGGGAGCTCCGGGTGGATGTGGCAGGTTTCGATATCCATGAGTTTGTACCTCCTGGAAAGCCCCAAAGTATCTGCCAGGACGATCTGAGCCGAGCTGGAATGAGGAAGGAAACCAGAATTTCTCGAGATTAATTTATTAAGGGCAGCAGATCTCAGAGATTGCGCTGATTCAGCGCAGCGGGTTGCCAGGGGCAAAACAGAATGAAATTCCCTCTAGGAGAGGCTGACTCACAGAGCCCTGGATCCCCCCACCCCACACACCTCCAGGAGATGCCGGCTTGGGAAGCAGTGCCCGTGGGTGCCGGCAACACCACGGGGGCTTCCTGTGGCCAGGGATGCCCTCAAGCCTCCCAGTTCCTTGGTCTGAGCAGTGGAGTTTGCAGTGGTGAGGCATTCCCATCCTGGAGGTAGATGCATTGGGGAATACATCCACAGGCCCATAGGAGCAGGTGGGATGCACTCAAGGACCCTGAGGGAGGTGGATGATGCCCTGACAAGGCTCCTTCCTGATCTCTTGGAAGGTTGTAGCAATGGGGATGTTCCTGGTGAGTGGGAGAGGGCAAACCTCAGACCCAGCTCCAGCAGGTGAACTGCAGCCTGCCCAACGTCACCTCTGCCCCTGTGAAAGTGAGGGAGAAAATCCTCCCAGCAGTCAGTGCCAAGCACCTGAAGGATGAGAAGGGAACAGTCAGCAGGGATTTACACAGGACACGTCACACCCGACTGACCCGACTGCCTGGAATGGCAGGAAAACTGGCTGCGAGGATGAGGGAGCACTTTCACTTCAGCAAAACCCTCAGCATGGTCACCTGCAGCCTCCATGGAGCCAAATCGGGTGGATACAGGCTGGGCAAGGAGGGGACTGTCCAGAATGTGCCATTGATTTCTGCCCAGGAATGCCCCTGCGTGCCAGGCACCCTCACAGTCCCCACAGACCCACATTGCCGGGGCCTCCACAGGCTGTTACAGGCCCTCAGCACAGGGATCTTGATTCAGATGTGCCCCCAGGTCACATTTAATTAGAATATTAGAGTCAATTAGGTTGGAAAAGACCCTTGAGATCATCAAGTCCAACCATTAACCCAGCACTGCCAAGGTCACCACCAAGCAATGTCCCCAAGTGCCACATCCACACAGCTCTTAAATCCCTCCAGGGATGGTGATTCTACCACTGCCCTGGGCAGCCTGTGCCAGTGCCTGACCACCTTTCCAAGGAAGAAATTTTCCCTAGTATCTAATCTACCCCCCTCTGACACAACTTGAGGCTGTTTCCCCTTGTTCCCTGGGAACAGAGCTCATCCACCCCCTGGCTCCACCCTCCTGTCAGGGAATAGCAGGCAGTGAGGTCCCCCCTGAGCCTCCTTTTCTCCAGTCTGAGCCCCCGCAGCTCTCTCAGTTCTCCTGGTGCTCCAGACCCTTCCCCAGCTCCACTGCCCTTCCCTGGACATAATTCAAGCGTTTTCAAACCCAGAGGGTGGGAGGAAGGAACAGGAGCCTGGAAGGACTGGCAGTGAGCTGCTTGTTTTGGTGGTACCGTAGAAACCCCAGCAAACCATCTGGCCGGTGTTCCCAGCTCAGGAGAGCCCCTGGGTACAGCCAACATGTTGTTTGCTTTGCCAACACAAAGGTTGGCTAAAACACCAAGAGAATGATTTCCCCCTCCGGTGCTGGGAGAAAGGTTGTCGCGTTCTAGCTGGTCTTGCATGGCCTGCTCTGTCATTCCCCCTTGCCCTGCCCCTCCATCCCTTGTCCCCAGTCCCTCTCCAGCTCTCCTGGAGCCCGTTTTAGGCACTGCAAGAGGCCCTAAGGTCTCCCTGGAGCCTTCATTTCTGCAGGTGAGCACCCCCAGCTCTCCCAGCCTGGCTCCAGAGCAGAGGGGCTCCAGCCCTTGGAGCATTTCCGTGGTCTCCTCTGGACACCTGCAACATCTGAGCTTGCCTAGGAATGGAGAGCCCAGTGCTGCCCAGTGCTGCGCAGTGCCTCTGCACAGCCAACAAGAATTGGTGGCACCGAAACTGCCCATGTTGTCCTCCCTGGCCTTCTGCTCTGGACAACAATTCACTTTTCCAGATTGCGCCTTGATCGAAGTTCCCTCTGTCCCTGTTTGCTGTTGTTCCCTCGAGCAGAGGGAGCAAGAAGTCACGAGTGACACTGAAAGATTTTAGATGTATTAAAAAAAAACAGCAAGGACCTTCCCAGAGCAGTGCCAAGGCACCTCCAACCAGGCCGGTGCCGACAGCTGCTCGAGGTTTAGTTGGGCACACTCTTTGTAGAGCAGTCTACAGACACTGCTGACCTCACTGAGATCAGTGGGATGCTGTGAATTTGCTTGAAATCCTGAGCCCTGCCCTCTGGAGACCCACGGGCTGCTCTGCATGAGGTGCCTTAGGTGTGAGGGGGATTAATCCCTTTGTACCCCAGGAGCTGGGGCCGCCAGTGCGGGGGCTGAAGGTGGTCAGAGCAGGTGCTGGATGCACATGGAATGTCCCCAGCCAAAAGCCAGCCCAGGAACACCATGTTTTCTCTTGCATCCCCTGGGTGAAGGCAGGCAGCAGCACACCAGAGGCTCTTCAGGATGGGCACAGCAGCAGCACCTCCTTCCTTTAATCCCCTTTTTTCTGTTGCCCTGCAAGAGCAGGTAGAGCTGCTGGCTCCACCCTAAAGGCAGGGTGCCCAGTGACAGCTTTTCACTGGGGATACCTGCAGGGATGGGTTTCTGATGCCAGGCTGGTGTCAGAGGTGGCCTTGGTCCCTTTTTTTCGGTCCCCTGGCTAAAAAGTGCTGCAGTCGGTGTTTTTAGTGCTGCAATTGCACCAACAGTGTCCCCCAGAGGTCCTGTGTGATGGGGCTGCTTTACTGCCACAAAATAGCAAAAACAAAGTGCTCTGCAATATGTTGTATGAGCCAGGCCAGTCTCTGGTGCAGTGAGGAGCCACCGTGTGCTGAGTAAAATCTGGTGGCAGCAGGACCTGATTCCTCCAGCTCCTGAGCACACGTCATCTCTCACTCGCTCAGCCAAGCAGTTGCACAGAATCAGGAGTATCCTGAGCTGGAAGGGACACAGAAGGATCATCAGTGTTGGGTGCAGAAACCATTCTTGCTCATTTTGGAGCTGTCACAGGCTGGGGTTGCTTGGGGTGTCCCTGTTCTTGTCTTGGGAGGGACATGAACCAGCCCTTTCCAAATCACTGATGGCTTCAGACCACAGCCACCTTTTTCTTGGGCCGGAGCATCTCAGATGCTCCACTTTCTTTGAAAAGAAGCTTTTCAAAATGCCTTGAATAGCTCCTCCAGGTCCCCTCCAGGTCCCATGACTGTCCCCTGCACTGCTGAGACCACACCTCAAGTCCTGGGGTCAGTTCTGGGCCCCTCACAAGAAGGACATTGAAGTGCTGGAGCGTGTCCAGAGAAGGGAACAGAGATGGAAAAGGGTCTGGTGCACCAGGAGCAGCTGAGAGAGCAGGGGGAGGCTCAGCCTGGAGAAAAGGAGGCTCAGAGGGGACCTTCTCTCTGCCTACAACTCCCTGACAGGAGGGTGTCCTGGGAACATGGGGACAAAGAGTTCAGGGCTTGTCTAAAGCTGCCAGCACTGATTTCTGCCCCAAAAGCTCCTGCTGTTTCTCTTTGAGGAGGTTTAGCCATTCCATGACTGCCCTGTCATTGTTTATTTGAAAAATAAAAATAAAAAAGCCTAATTCCCCCAATCCTGGCTTTATTTAAAGAATAAAAGTTTTCACAGTTTCTCAGACCAACTTAGTTTTAAACACATTTAACTGAGAACAAGAGCAAGTCACTTCACAAGTTACTTCTGTGAGTTTAAAAATTGTGGCAATCCTGGATCGGATTCATTCCATGAAGGGCAAAGGACTCCAGAAACAGGAAATCACTTTGGAGCAGGGGTGACATCCAAGTGTCATTTACATCCCTCCAGTTTGGGGACTCCACCACTGCCCTGGGCAGCCTGTGCCAGTGCTGAAAGAAACCCAATCATTCCATAGTAAGACTCATCTATTTGAGTCCCCCAGAATTTCAAAACTAATATGGGAATGATTCCATGTATTTTCTTCCTGGCTGTGATGCCCCGGGTTTCGCTGACAAAAACTCCAGAGCACTTCCCCATGGGTTGAAACCCCACAGAAGGAGCTCCTTGATAAGTGTTCCCGCGGATACTGATCCATCTGGTCTCTTGATGGAAGGGACAATGTTGCCCTGGCATCTGGATACAGCCAAGCCTGGGAATGGCAGCAGGAGAGGGACAAGTTGTGGTTGATGTGGTGGGAGTCTCCTCGTGACACACAGGGCAACTTATGTATGGAAGTTCAGAAGTTCCTTTTAGACATGCTTTGATCTGAGGTGCCAAAGAATTCCCTTTGGGACCAAAAGGCTTTTAGCTGGCAGCCTGGCTAACTTATCCCAGGATCTTTAAGGCTCTGCTCCAGAACTTCCATGGTTCAGTCTGAAAATGAGAAGGTTCTGGGGAGACTTTGGAGCCCTTCCAGTGCCTCAAGGAGCTCCAGGATAGCTGGAGAGATCTTGGGGCGAGGAATGGAGGACAGGACAAGGGGGAATGGCTTCACATTGCCAGAGGGAAGGGTTAGATGGGATGTTGGAAAGGAATTCTTGGCTGGGAGGGTGGGGAGGCCCTGGCACAGGTTGCCCAGGGAAGCTGTGGCTGCCCCATCCCTGGAAGTGTCCAAGGCCAGGT
>JAWMRA010000028.1:3283475-3339752 GCA_035584735.1 Pseudotriccus pelzelni | reverse complement strand
TGGGGAGCCTGGTCAGTGCCAACCACCCTCTGGGGGAAGAACCTTTTCCTGAGATCCAACCTGAGCCTGCCCTGACAGAACTTCAGGCCATTATTAGCTGTGAATAAGGCACCTTAACTGATGCCCTGTACATTACGGTGGTTTTCTATGAGAGGCCTTTAACCTGCAGCAGTTCTGCAATTGTACCATCTTCATTTTCACCAGAAAGTGTAAAATTATACTTGACTATTTCTTTAATAGTAACATTAAACTCTTGTCGTAGCTTAGGTGAGCAGGATCAGTATGTTTGCAGTGAGACAAGAACACTTGCAAATCCAGCTTTTCAATGTTGTCTCTCACTAACGTCCTGTCTGCAAAGCATCCAAGCTCCTGAGAGAGGGGATATATAAGTAGGGAAACCCTCCAGCTGTGTGCTGAGGGCTCTAAGCTCAGGTACCCTTTCTGAAAGGAAAAAATCAGCTACCAAGATCTTTCAGAATCATTTCTGAACCATTCAGCAGTTCTGAAGTGTATAGAAACTTCCACATTCCTACAGAAAATAGGGCTAGGTTAAAAAAAACCCAAACACTTGAAACCTGAGAGTGAAAATACTGAAATTAGTGGGGGTGTTGCTGTTCAGCAGAACTTTCAGATAAGTGGAAGCTCAGCTTGGTTTTGAGGGTATTTAGCAGTAGGGTCAAGCTTTTAGTGACTTCACAACTTATTTCTGCTTTCCAAATAATATTTCAAAGAGGTTTGTAGTTTCATGGAAAAGAAATGACTAAGATGGAGAGCCAGGCTGAGGCTTTTATTCCTTTAAATTAACAAGTGTGATTTTTGCCATGATAAACTGCTTTGTGGTTTCCAAAGCCTTATCAAAGGTGATGACGATTGTTTGGCAGAGGAGAGGTGGAAAGTTACTGCTGAGCACAGAAAGCTTTAAATTACTAAAAGTTCTTCTTGTGCCACCTTTGTGAAGGACTTCTAATGAAAGACTTCAGTTATTGAGAGCAACAGTTTGGGGATGTGTAAGTGGATAGCAGTGGCAGCAGCAGACAGGTGCCTTCTCCCAGATCCCTGTGCTCCAGGTGTGCCTCGGCTGCCTTGTCAGAGCGACATTTCCTGAAGTTCAGGACATGCTGTTCTTGCAAAGTGCTCTCCTGTGGCTACTCCAGCTGATACAAACTGTCCCCAGCTAGAAGCTTCCCATCCCTGTAGTTCATAAACTTTCAGAAGTGAAGAGTTGCCTTGTTAACTGTAGGAATGGGATTTTCTTGGCAATGTAGTTTTAGCCCTTTTCCACCCACCTCTGCCCTGTGTTTTGGAAATGTGCTTGGGACCGGATGACATTGGTGTGCTTCCAGTGGCTTAGCTATTCCAGGCATGTACCTGTGGTTACCTACTGAAAGTCAGCAGCCCACTTACTTTGTAAATACCTTTTTAGGGGTGATTTCAAAGGAAAGAATCAATTGGAATAAGCTCTGCATGTCAAATCCATCTTGTCGTTCATCAGACTTGTCCTGGATATTGTGAGGCTCTAAAGCTTAGGTTAAACAAGCACTTTGCTTGAGTCTGGGGTGGGAGCTTTCACAAAGTTAAGATTCACTGTGGAAATGTTTTTCTTTCTGGTTTCTTGTTGGGTTTAAGACAATAGATAGTTATTTAAGCTTCTCTTTTCAGTGGTTCCTTTGTGTACTCCAGTGAATCTCATCATCCACTGGTGCCTGTGAGATTGTTGGTGGTTTTGCTGTGACTGGCCACAATCTTCCCTGTGGGGTTCCTGCTGCCCCTTTGCTCTCTGCTCCACGTTTCTCCCTGTCCAGCTGCAGGTGATAGGCACTTCCTGGGAAGCTGTCTGAACCCCTTGAAAGGGGGGAATGATACATATGGACACTTGAGCTGCTCTCCTGCTTTCCTGGCTTTGCATTGAATGTAGTTTCTCAAAGGCTTCTGCATCCAAGCTCCTGAGAGAGGGGATATTTAAGCAGGGAAATCCATTTGTATGCGGAGGGCTCTAAGCTCAGGTATCCTTTCTAAAAGGGAAAAAATTAGCTGCCAAAATCTTTCTGAATCATTTCTGAGCTGTTCACCAGTGCGGAACTGTGTAGAAACTTCCACGTTGCTACAGAAATTTAAGACTAGATTAAAACCACCCTGCTCCAACCCAACACTCATTTCCTCTGGCCTTGCAGGGCTGTTCCTACTTTGCTTTTTTCCTCCTTCCTTGTATGAGATCATCCCCAGCTGTAATGCCTCTACCATGTGTAATTAAAAACTGCTCATGCTAGATTAGAACAGGTAGTACCACTCCTAACTTCTGGCCCAGGTAGTCTTGACAGCCACAGGCACCACACAGCTGCTGGTGGCTTCATCCTGTGTCTGGAAGACTTCACTGGCAACAACTGGAGTCACCTCCAGCTCCCCAGTCTGAAGGTGCCATGTAGCTGACATGCATGCTGAGGGGAGCTTCCGTAGTCCTATTTTCCAAAGAATTTGTGCTCTTTGCACGGGCACTGGAGCCTTTGGAAATGCAGGAACTCCGAGAACTCCCTAACGCGCCTCATACAGATTATCAGCTTGGATTGTTTTCCTTTCCAGCATAACAACATTCTTCACAAGTCCTCTGTATGACCAGATTTATGTTCTCTGGGACAGATGCATGAGTGAGGATTAGCTTTTGTCCACGTAACCTAAAATGTGTCCTAGCACATCCTGGTCCTGAGTCTGGAACAGACTGTTGCTCCTGTGTTCTCTTAAGCCATTGCTTTCTGCTGCTTTAATGAAATCTTGAGACCTCTGTGAAGACTAAGCTTAAAAGTTCAGTGAGGATAGCACTGGCTTAAATTACCTCCGTATGTGTGGTGTACACAGAGCTTGGGCTTGTTCTCAGGGCTCTGAGAGAAGAGCAGGTATGAGTTCATCATGTACCTTTTGTTCTCACAGGGCAGTCGTGGAAACTTGATTCAGCTGCTTCATTAGAAACTACAGAGTTTAAACTCACACTTTGGAGTCTGAAAAGTTGCCTGGGACTGTCTGGATTGTTATTGTCACAGGATTTTTGCAGGGCACATGTGTGGTACCACGGCAGTCTCAGGCTGTGGAGCATTGAGTGCTTTGCCCTGTGTCTGTTTAATTCCTTGGCTCCCTTCCCTGCAGCCTTTCAGAAGGCTTTGTTTTGAAAATAGACTTTTCTGTGCCGCTTTGTCTGGAAGAAAGTAAGATCATTACTTGAGCTTCTCCAAACTGAAGTAAATCTCTCTCTTTTTCAGTGTTCCATTGGCAAGCTACAATAATGGGACCAGTAAGTATGAGAGAATTGATGCTCATGGCTTTTTATGTTGGGTTGTCTTGTAATAACTCCTCAAGCTGCAATGATTCTTTGTCATTAACAGAACGACAGTCCCTATCAAGGTGGAGTATTTTTCTTGACAATTCACTTCCCAACAGATTATCCCTTCAAACCACCTAAGGTGAGTGGCTTCTACCGTAAATCCATCCTTACCACGTGGTCTGATGTGTACGTTTGTGAGCCTACACTGAAAATTTTCCTTCTTCTGCAGGTTGCATTTACAACAAGAATCTATCATCCAAATATTAACAGTAATGGCAGCATTTGTCTTGATATTCTACGATCACAGTGGTCCCCAGCACTAACTATTTCAAAAGGTACCTCCAATGCTCATTTTAATATTACTCTGCTGAAATGAAGTACTGATTTGGGCTGTAAAAACTGCTGCGTTTCTGCTGGCATCAACCATTTCTGTGGTCACTGCTGCAGTCCTGTGACCCTGCATGGAGCTTGCAGCCAATTCCTGAGTGCAGGATGCTTGGGACATCCGCCTTCCCTGTGGCACAGGGAGACTCCTCAGCTTTGCCAGTGGATCAGATAAGTCCTGCTACACTCACTACATACTCCTGCCACCTCACCTCAGAGTCTGAACACCGACACTAGGCTTAATTTTATATATTTTTAGTTAGTGATAATGAAAGACTTTAATGTTCAGAATACACGCCAAGTAAAATATGTAAGAGAGCAGCTGTATTTTATAAAAAGTTACAGACTTGTCTAATTGTTTGTCAGCTTAAAAGACCCTTTGTCAAGGAAACATCATAACTCCATGTTGGTAGCTGTTAAACAAAGCTTTCAATGACATGCACTACTAAGGCATGTTATAAAACTTAACTAGCTTGCAGTATCTTGACTTTTAGCTAAAAATATCTTGGACCCTGTGAACTGAGTTAGTGGTTAGCTTGGAATGTATCCTTTGCCTGGTAAAGCAGCATTCATATTTAATATAAATGCAAGGCTTTAAATGCTTCAAAGAAGACTCAGGCTGGAATTTTATCGATTTTTCTGGCTAATGAAACTGTAGATTTATAAACTGCAAATTAAGTGTGTAGGTCTAGCTGTGGCTGTTTAGGAATATTTTGGGCCTACCCTGTGCATGGCCCATGTCTTGACTCCTCTGTGTTGTAGCTTCACACCCTTTCCCTGAGCCCACAGAAGTTCCCACCTTCTCTGTCCAGCTAAAGGCATTTGTACCAACAGTTGGAAAGGCAAAACAATATCTCCTTGTCTCTTGTCAGAAGTAAATTTGCTCGTGCATGAGACTGAAAGTCTTTGTTGTGAGTTGAAAGAACTGAAGAAATGGTGTCAGTAAAGGGAAGATGATTGTCAGGTTGGTGTAACTTCCTTACAAGTGCTCTCAGTCAGTACTGGCTGCTCCTGGAAGCACCAAGTTAGCACCAAGCACTGGCATCTGTTCTGGTTTGATTTAATTGCTGTGTAACTGGGCAGAATGTGTGTTGTTTTAGGGAGTCTAAAGTGGCCATATGGGCAGTGGGGTGATAGACAGCATGCTTGAAAATTCTGGGAGATAGACTGGAATTGGGACAGTTGGGAAAAGATGGAGCAAGAATTCAGGAGGCTGGTTAAGGGCAGCAGTGGACTGAAAATACATCCTAATGTTAATTTTGCTGCCCAGATACATTTGCAGTATGCTTTAATGTCTCCTTCTGTTTTCTGCTTTGGATTCCTTTTTTATTTACTCTTTTCAAACTCTCCTCCTGGCTCAGCTGGAGTTCTGTGGGCTCAGGGTGGCTGTTCTGTGGCCCACTCACTGCAGAGGAGTTCACTCTGCCCAAACTCTGCTGCACATGCACAGCATCCAGACAGCACTAACGTGAGAGAAAACCTTGTTCCCAGTGCCCTTGGGGTACATTTATTGAAGGAATTAAAGCAACCAAGCAGATTCTTACAGGTGACTTGAGAGAAACTGGGAATATTTCCTTCAGAATCACAGAAAGCAGAGCTCAGCCTCAGAAGCAAAGGGCTGATGTTTCCATCTTGAACAAGTGTAAAGGAATTGCACAAAGGCAGCTTGAGTCTTCTAGGGCTGAAATCTTGGGTTCAGTCAGGTTAGAACGTGTCATGACAGACTTTGGGGTGGTTTCAGCTCTCTAGTGACTGATGAGACTTACCCAAGAATGGATGTGTTCCTAGCAGGAAAAGCTATTGGATTAGGTAACTTAGAATGAATAAGAAGACTTAAGACATTCAGCAATAAGCTCACATCCCTTCCAAAGCAGCAATTTAGTATTTGTATTGTGGATTTCTTAGAGTATTTCCTCAATCGTGCCACCCTTTAAGTGGGATGTTACTGGGAGCAAGCTGTTTGAATTGAAAATCTGTAAGCAGATAACTAGAGCACAGCTGAAAAAAAAAAAAGTGCTTTCTACTGATTGAGAAATCTGGAAAGACTGAAAACAGTCCTTCTAGGAAAGAGCTTATCAGGCACAGCTTCCTCCTGAGGCAGCTGGGAGGCAGCACTGTCAGCAGCCTGGATGGGCTTGGTGTTATGTTGCAGTTAATGTGTGGTACGTGAACGTGTTTTACACCTTGACCTCCAAGGACGGAGGGGAAGGGGTGTGCAGGGACTTCCTTTGGATTTAAAGTGCCACTTTTTGTTGAAAAGACAGTGATAAATCTTGTCAGTAGTACTTAATCATCACAGTTTGGTGGTAAAGGGTCTTGGCCCCTCACACTCTGCAGCCCTCTGTAAGCAACTTGATAAAGTGATTGTGGCTCTGACACGTGACTGGCATTTTGGGGGTTGGTTCTGTCCCTCCTAGAATTGTTAGAACTGGTTCTGAAGACTTGGGAGAACAACAGTGAGTGTTTTAGTACAACAGTACTTGCTTGTGTTAGTGATTCTGAACTCAGTGTTGCTGAAAGAGTACATATTGGAGAATAAATCATCTCAAAATACAGTCCTAACCACTCCTTGGTGTGCAGTTTGAACTCCAAAGCTTAAGCAGAATGTGTAGGCTTAAATTAAAAACATTATCTCCAAGTGTGTATAAATAAGAATCCCTGTTGCCTGAAACAGGAGAGGGAAGTATTTTAACATTATTACAACTGTTCCCAGCCACTTTTGGGGGTAAAAACATGCTTTCTCTTGAACTTGCCTAGTGGATGTGCAGGAGCTAATCTTGAAGTACTTCTGCAGTGAAAGTCAGGCAGCTCCCTCTGTCCTGTCCCACTTCTCCCCATGTTTTATAACTGATGACTCCTGGAGCCTGTTTGGGTGTGCTGGAGGGGCAGTGAGTAACTTCAGCCTCATTCATGGCAGAGTTCAGCTCCCTTGTCCAAACTTCCGCGCCCAGTGTGCTCTGGATTTTCTGTGCTGCTGCTCTTCAAGTATTGCTGTACTAAGACTTACTGTGTGGGATTTCCCAAGTACCCAGTGACCTAAATGAACTGGACCTTCACAGTGCAGTTTTAAAATCTGGGAACTTGGTTTCTAATCATCTTCTTGGCTTTTTGGTTTGCCTGTTTTAGTGCTTACCCAAATAACTGGGGGTGGCTTTGTCACAGAGCATGGGTGTGACATGATGTGCTGAGCTGGGCTTCTAAGGGAAATGCCCCTTTTTGCTTTTCAGCTCTCAAAACTGTGGTTTAACCACTTGTGCAGCTTCCCAGGGGTTGCTGCAAGGAAGTTTGTACTAGGAGGAGTGTGGCTGGCAGGTGGAGGGATGTGATCCTTCCCCTCTGCTTGGCACTGGTGAGGCTGGATGTGGAGCACATATCCAGTGCCGGGCTCCCCAGAACAAGGAGGTCGTGGATGTACTGGAGGGAGCCCAATGAGGGGCCATGAATGCCATGGAGGGACTGGGGCATCTCCCATTGTGAGGCAGGCTGGGAGCTGGGACCATTCAGCCTGGAGGAGACAAGGCTTAGGGGCATCTTACCAGTGCCTATAAATACTTGAAGGGAGGGTACAGAGGTGACAGAACCAGACTGTTCTCAGCGGTGCCCAGAGACAGGGCATGAACTGAAGCACGGGAGGTCCCTCTGAACAGCAGGAAACACTTCTTTGTGTTTTATTTTTACTGTGAGGATGCTGAGCACCAGCACAGGTTGCCTTGGGAGGTTGTGGGATCTCCTGCCTTTGAGATACTCAAAAGCCACCTGGACACAGTCATGGCCAACCTGCCTGTGGTGGCCCTATTTGAGCAGGGGGCTGGCCAAGATGATCTCCAGATCAACCTCAACCAGTCTGTGATACACTGGGCAACACTTAACTTCTCTTCTTTTGTCACCAGAAATTGTTGAACTGACTTAGCAGGAATTCAAGTTGCTTTGAAGCCAGAAGTTTAAACTGCTCAGATTTAAAGGTACACTTCCTGTAGGGCTGGGGAAGAGGCTGGAGGAGTTGGAAATGGGACTGTGGTTAAGAAACAGGATTTAACTGGAGAAGAGTCTGAAGCTGCTTTAATTTATCTGGATGCATCTTGCCTGTTCACAGTCAAGAGCCACTCATTTGAAGCTGTTGGACAGTGGTGTTTTCAGTGTGTTTTAAAGTTAAAAGCTTAATGTTTGCCTGTGCTGATAAAAGTCTTTGACATCTGTGTGCTTCAAAAGTTTCAAGAGTCTGGGGCCTGAAACTCCAAAGTACTGATTGTATAGGAGAATGTTGCTTTCAGGAGTCAGGTTTTGAGGAACTGAGGTGGGAGGAGCAGTGGGCCTTGATGTGGAGGCTGTCAGGCATCACTGAAGGAGCTGGTGGGAGAAACAGGACAGCTGGATGAGCCCCCCAACATGGAATTCAGAATTCCTCAGCAGTGTTGTGTCCAAGGCTCATATTTCTGCTGGCAAAGGTGTTTCACAATCAATTCAACCTGAGCTGACAAACTGTTAGTTTCGTATTCAGAGACTTTGCTGGATCAGGAGGCACAGCACTGTCTCCTGGTCTCCAGGAGGTGGCAAATGGCTTTCCATAGGAAGACCTTATGGGCACAGTGTTCATCACTCCCCTGGGACAGCAGGTGGGGTGGGCTGCTGCCACTGCTGGGAACTGTGATGGCCAGGAATCAATGCTTCCCTGTGTTATCCCACTGTTCCATGTCAGTGTGTGACCTTTTGGATTATAAGGTGATCTTGAGACTCGTGTGTGACTCCAGCCAAGACAGAGAGCTGAGTAAGTGGCATCCTGCTGTCCTGACAGTCTGGCATGCCGTGCAACCATCTCAGCACTTTCTTGGTACTTTGCACCAACAAAGGGTTTGTTAAATAGTCTCTGTGTTTGCTTAGAGATGGACTCTTGCTCCTGGATGGATTCTAAACTGGCTCCTCTTTGGAGAGCAGTAACTGCACCAAGCAGCTGTTGGATCAGAACACGCCAGTCGTTTCTTCTGGATAGCTTCATTACCTTGGAAAAATTGGTGATTTTCATCTCCCTGCTGTGATTCAGCTGGAGATTCCATTGCTCCTCAGTTGCTTTTCTTTACCCTGAAGTATCCCATGGATGAGTGCTTTACTGGAGCAGGTTTGTTTGGAATTCCAGCTAGACTTGAACAGCAGTGTCTGTAGTGGCTGGTACCCTGTCAGGGATGGCTGGAGAGGTGGATATTAGACCAGTCAGGCTTTGCAGACGAAGTGAATCATCTGGGGGTTGTGTTTGGAAGATGAGGAAGTGGAGATCAGCTGCTTTTAAGAGTTTCTTCACCTCTGAGTTGCAGGAATTTTAACATGCCTCTTAAATTTAGATGAGCCAACTGATGTTCCGGTAGGGCTTTTAATTGTGTTCCACACTGCTCATTTGGCTACTGCTAGAAGGACCCGTGGAGAGCTGATGTCATGTGTTGTCCTGAGCTTCTTCCTGGCAGAGGAACCTCAGCCGTGGAATTTACATGTGGAATTTGCATCTTACCCACACCTTCAGTCTGAGGTGGGGCAGAAGCAGGAGGGTGAAGTTGCTGGTTGGGGATGGTGGGCAGGCCTGGGTGGTGTGAGAGCACAGCAGCTGCTGAGGAGGTGAGGTGGATCATGCAGTGCTGAACTGTAGCTGATCCTGCTGACAGTCTGTCCAGGGCAGGATTTTCTTCCTGGAGAAAGATTGTGCTTGAACTTCAGAGTGTTTTGTGCTTTGTAAAGGCAAGT
Organism: Pseudotriccus pelzelni; assembly: GCA_035584735.1. NCBI lineage: Eukaryota > Metazoa > Chordata > Aves > Passeriformes > Tyrannidae > Pseudotriccus > Pseudotriccus pelzelni. Next base: position 3,330,331 of record JAWMRA010000028.1, on the reverse strand, counting down.
CTTGCAGTGGGAGCTTGGATGCCAGTTGTGCTGTGTTAGGCTGTAGACTATTCTGCATGTTACTCAAACAGTCTAATATTAAGTGCTCAGTGATCATTCTGCCTGATGAGGGTGCATTTCTCTCACTGCTCTGTGGGGGAGCTAAGCCCATTTTTAGAACCACTTTGTTGTCAGCCTGTTTGCTTGATGAGTTTGGTTCTCCCAATCCCTTGGTGTTGAGAAGTACTTGGTCTGTGCTAACAGGAACCACACTGAAGAGTTAAGTTGTATTTGCTGCCTGCAGAGATAGATGGGGAGCACAGCTGAAGGGTTGGGGGTCAGTAGGCTGCCTGGTGGGCGAAATGAATCGAACCCAATTTTGGAGTGAAAGGGAGCTTTAAACTGACAGTGGTTCTAAGCTGCTTAATGTTCTGCTGCAGACTGGGCAACTCTGACAGCTAAGAGTGAAGAGATGAGAAATAATTCTGTACAGAGTTGTTTCAAGGGATGAAGAACCCTTTGAATCAATGGCAAGTAAAATTTATTTTGCAGTTCCTGACAAAAGTCCAGACTTGAATTCAAGGAGTGTACACTTCTGGTACATCCCTTCCAGTGGGAGACTCCAAGAGATGCTGTCAAGCTGATAATGCTTTGCCTGTGGTCGTGCAGGATGTGTAGGACAAGGTGTAAAAATGTCACCTGCCTTGTTTAGTTATTCAGCTTGATTCTGTGGTTGCAAAACTTTCTGGGAACTTTTATTGTCTCCTACTAATAGTGTAGTCATTTGAGTGGTAAATGTCAAGGCTTTGCTATGGAGTTCATTGCTGTAATACTTGATTGCAGAGGAGGGTGGTCTGGTGACTTTCTAATTCCATAGTGTATCAGAGTAACTAATTAAACCAACACAACTGGCATATTTGATTGCTTCCTCATTACCTTTGCACTTGAAACTTGGAGAAGGTGTCTTTTCCAAGGAGTTTTTCCATAGTGGTCTGGAGGCTCCTTATGTTGGTTGGTCTAAAACATGTATATGTGCAATGTCCTAGTGGAAAATCTCAGGAGAAACTTCCTGAATTGATATGGACAAATAGCTGGGTTCAGCAGGATATTAAAATTACACCAGTTTAGATAACTAGTTAAAAATGCTCTTCTTGCTGGGGCTGTACAGATAAAAAGGGAATGATGGGAAGTCACCAGAAAGAGCCAGTGTAATAAGAATAGTTCGGATTAATGAAGATTTTAAAAAGCAAAGCAGGTGAATGTGGCAGTGCAGCTCAAAGCCAAATGATTCTGTGCATTTTTATTCAGTGTTTCTGGAGTGGTGCTGAATGTTGGGAAGAGGAGTTGTTAGGGTGGCCTGAGTGTGGTTCTGAGCCATTGTGTTCAGAAAAGTCCTTGGTTTTTAAAGTCTGTGGTAGGATAAAACTTGAGGGAGTAGTTAAAATAGTTGACCAGAAAACTTGGATTGGATTTCTTGCTGTGTCTGGTGAAGGCAGGGGACAGGTTTGAGCTGTCTCACTCATCCTACAGCTGAAGAAACTCAAATGATCAGAGCAGTGGAGTCTGACAGACAGAAAGGAATGAGCTACAGGAAAATTGCTGGAGAAACAGCTGTTTTGAGGCTAAACTGTCTGGGAGCAGCTGGATGTGTCAAAGAATTCCCATTACTGAACACTTTACCCGGTGTATGTGGGGGAAAGGAGCTGTACTACAGGTGCTAAATGTGCTTTGTCCCTTGCTCAGGGACAGCAGTTCAGGACTGGTTGCTTCTATGTGCCTCCCTCACAGTCTGAAGCTGTTCTGAGAGGGAGCTCAATAAATAGCCCAAATGTCAGTTATGGTAGAGGACAGTGAAGCCCTTAACTCTCTCACAAGTGTACAGTAGAAAAATTGGGAAAGGAGGGAAGAGGCTGTTCTTTATTCTAGAACCAAAAATATGTTCACTTAAATCAAGGCCACTTTATTACCACACTTCCCTCCTAAATGCTTTGAACTTGGAATTGAGAATTGGTTAGTGAAGGGCCTACAGAACCAGGGGGGAAAACTGAACTAAGTGGCTTTCTGTGTTTTTGGTGCTCACACCGCCAAGCAGCACACTCAGCTCAGATGTAGGGAAGCTTTCACATTTGTCCCACTTGGTAAAAAACCTCCATTTCCAACGAATATCAGATCTGTTTCCCTCTTTTCTCTGGAGGGTGGTGAGGCCCTGGCACAGGTTGCCCAGAGAAGCTGTGGCTGCCCCATCCCTGGAAGTGTCCAAGGCCGTGGTGGATGGGGCTTGGAGCAACCTGGACTAGTGGCAGATGTCCCTGTCCATGGCAGGGGGTAGAAACAGCTGATCTGTAGGTCCTTTCTAACCCAAACCATCCTGTGATCTGTTTTGTGGCCTCTGTTTTAACCCATCCTAACTCCTTTGTTGTATTTGTGGGGCTGTGTGCTGTTTCCTTTCATTTTTCATGGATAGCTGCCTCCTGCAAGTGATGGAAATTGGAGCAGATTTGTGTTTTAGTGTCTTCAAACTCCTCATTCTTGTCATCTCCAACTTGCTCGGAGGCTGCACTGTGACAACTGCGCGTCGCTGCAATTGGTGAAGGGACATATGGAGTGGCACTGTTTGATCCAAACAGGCGGAGAGAAGGGAATGTTTGGCATTTCTGGGAGGGGGGCAAGATGTCCCTGCCGTGCCTGGCGTAGTGTTGTCCCAATATGCTTTGCTTGTAACTTGCTGCCTTCTCCTCTCCTCTCTGGTGTGAACGTAGGAATGTCCGTGTGCTATTTGTGGCTTTGCAGCAGTCTCCTGGCTCCTTGTATGGATGAGGGTTGTCACTCAGCCGAGCAGGATGTGGCCTCTGGGATATAGGCACTATGTATTTATAGTGGAACACTCAAGTTCTAGGGCTCTGGGGTTGGGAGCAGTGCAGGGAGCCTGGTGTTCTTGGGTCATTTTGGATATTACACTATGCTTAATCCATCCCAGTCTTCCTTGTGCTTGGAAAATAATTGGGTAAAGCCTCTTAGTTCTCTGCAAGACTGGCATATTTTTAAATAGATCTTCAAGGCCAGGTTGGATGGGGCTTGGGAGCACCTGGTCTAGTGGAATGTGACCCTGCCCATGGCAGGGGTTTGGAATGGTGAGCTTTGAAGTCCCTTCCAACCCAAACCATTCTGTGATTCCTAAGTAGCTGTGAACAGCCCTTTCTTACCTCATCTCTGCTGTTTGATTTTTGATTAGTGTGACTCCAGGTCATTTCACAGTGAGGTGTCTGGTTTAGGGAAAAACTGAATTTCAGGTGCAAAAGCAGGGATGTCTCAGAATGCTCTCAGGTGTGGGTCAGATAGACATGGCTGCTGCTGGATACACCTGTCCAGGAGGTTACTCCTTGTGACATTGTGGTCATGTGAAGCTGTGTTAGTTCACTGGTAAGGAATTCTGTTCAGAATCACTCGGCTGATGTACCTGGGATTACTGCTCCTTGGGAATTTTAAATAAATGCTGCTGATGCTACTGGCTGGAGGGGAAGGAAAGGCGTGGGCTGATGGGTGCAGGTGTCCTCAGCTGCACTGAAAATAATTGTGTCTCTCTTCTCTCCCCAGTACTTTTGTCCATCTGTTCTCTGTTGTGTGATCCCAATCCAGATGATCCTTTAGTGCCTGAGATTGCACGGATCTACAAAACAGATAGAGAAAAGTGAGTATGGAAGCCAAAAAACCGTGGAATTTGACAGGGCAGAATCCACACTTACCCAGTAAAGGGGAACTGAAAGGCCCCACTTCTTGGAAAAGAGTGAAAAGGCAAATCAGAGCTCTGTGGTCTCTTTAGAGGTGTTTTTGTTTTTTCCTGGGATCTGCAGTGCCACTCTCTGAGCTGCTTTAATCCCGCATAGCCAGCAGAGGGAGAGCAAGTTACTCCAAACGGGAGAATGTTCCATGGTAGCTCTGGGTCTGGAATCATACAAAGAAATAACAAAAACTCCCTGTTTCTCCTTCACTTGACAACACAAGGGAAAAACAAGTGGTGCAGAGGTTGGGGTGGGAGGGCTCCCAGGCTTCTGTACAGAGAAGCTTCAGTGCTAATGAGCACTTGAACAGCTTAATGACCGTTGTAAACACTTCCTACCTCTCTGTTCCCTCCCAGATCTGGTCAGGGGAGGGAAAATGATCCAAAAATTGGCTTTGTCTACTGCCCACTTGAGGAGCAGTGTTAGAGAAGTTCCTGCATCCTTGTTTTTGAGAGCTGCAAGAGCAGCAGCACCTGTTTGGAGATGCAGTGGACACTGACTGTCTGCACTTAAAGCATGCAGGACTCCTCTTTTTATTTTTTTTTTTTTTATTTTTTTTCCCAAAAATAGGGAAATAAATTTTGGGCTTAACCATAAGGACTTGCTGCTTGAGTAGTCTCTGAGCAGTGATGGGAAGGAGGGAGTTAGGAGTGGATTTTCAGATTCTTTAAGCTAAAGAATGTTGTCTATGGACTAAGTTCCAGCACAAACCAACTTGGTGTGCATAACTATAGAAAAATTCTGGCTGTAAGTATCTTATTCTTTTAACTCTGTGGAATAAGAACAACTTGTTGTCAGAGAGGAACTTTCATCAGTGCAGTTAATCACAAGTGCTTTGTTTCACACAAGTATCCTGAGCTTCCTCCGGCTGTGAAGGGCGTTTGGGTGCAAGAGCCACAGAGGGGTTGGGAATTGTGCCTTCAGAACAAAACCAATTCTGATGGACAAATCACTGTGTCCTGACAGTCATCAAAAAATGACACAGTCAAATATGTAGCAAGGAGCAGGGCTGTTGGGGTTGGGCAGATGAGCTGATGGCAGGTATTGGGTTTAACTTTGAAGAGAAGGAGGAGATGGGAGGGACACGTTAATATATTCCAGAATGTCCAAATGAAACCTTACAGTAAGTTTTCTCAGGGATGCAGCAGATGGGGGTTGGGAAAGGCACAGGGAAAGCCTCCCTGAGAATCCTTTGCCCTCAGCCCTGTTCTAGCTCTGTGTTATGGCTCCAGTCACAAAGATCTCATGTTCTGAGCACGACCAGGTATTTCTTTTCCATGAAGCACCCTGGGCTTTCTTGTTCCCTCTGTTTGCTCAGTGTTTAATTTTGCTCTTAAATGTTACAAATTGATGATAGTGTACTGTAGAGAGTGTGAGTTCATGCCCTGTTTAGACGAGAGTGCTGGAGCTGGAATGCTGTGCAGATGCCATGTTAAGTCAATCCTCTTTTTATACATACAGGTACAACAGAATAGCGCGGGAATGGACTCAGAAGTATGCGATGTAATTAAAGAAATTATTGGATAACCTCTACAAATAAAGATAGGGGAACTCTGAAAGAGAAAGTCCTTTTGATTTCCATTTGACTGCTTTCTATGAGCCCACGCCTCATCTTCCCCTGTGCACATGTTTACCTGATACAGCAGTGCTGCGTGTTGTACATACTTGGAACAACAAACTAGAAATACTGTATTTCCCCGTACCAACATTGACTCCTAGCAGAGAAGTGTGTGTGTGAAAAGCTGGTTCTTCAGTCATAACTTTGTGAGCCTAAAAGCATTCCTTGCTGAGTTAAATTGGGTGATCAGATGGGAATGGGAAAGGTCCTGGTGGCTCTCAGATTTCTTAGGGACGGTGTTGCTGATCCATGAAGGATTTTAAGTGGAATCCTTTTAAACTCATAACAGTTATGAAAAGCAAGGTGAAGAACTTGAAGCTGTTTCTGTATTCATTTTATTCTGAAGGACCTACACCTTAGGTAAATGTTATGACCAATGAGAAACTGTACCCACATCCTGTGTTTAAGGTCTAAGTTTAACCGGTCACCATTTAAATGGATTGGAGCTATTAGTGCATCAAGTGATGTTGATTTGTTTCAACTCTCTCCCTCCCTTCATACTTTTTTTGGTTTGTATGTGGTTTCTCAGTTAATACCTAGCTAATAGCTCTTATTTTTTCTTAAGTTTTTTAACTGCTTAGGTCTTTCTGGATGTAAGGGTAAAAAAAAAAAATCCATTTGACAGAAAACTTGTGTGTATTTAAAGACCCAACTGCTCCCCTGGAGCTTGTACGTTCAAGAATGATTAATCTGTGTAATAAACTGATTACTACAGTCATTACATATAACTTTGTGTGAATAGGCTTTTAATTTTCAGAGCAGTTTGTTACAGGCTTAAACTAACGGTGGATTTCTCTTAAAAAAACAAAAACAAACCAACTTTTGGGTTGAAGTCGTGAAGCAGTTTGGTTTGCATCACACAAGGCACCTGAAGAGGCAAACAGGAGCTTGAGCACTTAGATGAAATCAGGATGTGTAGTGTGCCAGGAACTTGACTGTTAAACCAAATAAGCAGTTTACTAAATGCGAATCAGAGTGACATTTTACAAAGCCTGATGGTATTACTCCCACTTGCATGGGACCTAACACAATGCATATGTACTGTAGGTAAGTGAAACCTTATGTAACTAAAAAAAAAAAATGGATGTAAAAGGGTAAAAAAATGAAAAAAAAAAAACCTACCAAACACATCAGCACAAACTTTCATAAAATGTAGCTTTTACATAATTACTTTGCACTAAACATTTGCAAATGTTCATACAGTTTTAAATTGTACTTGTATGTGTCTTTATTTTTTTTTTTTTTTGGAACAAAGTCTTCACTTGAATCTAGTGAAAAAAAAAATGTAGTTTGAAACTTTTCTTTGTATACAAGTGTATTTGCCAGCATCGTTGGTGTGACAGTAGGTGAGTCTGCAAGTTTATCTCCTCTTAGTAGAATTGTAACCCAAGCCATCGGGCAGGAGAGGCTGGAGCCGCTGGCTCTCCAGCCACAGGGTCTGTCCCAGCCATTCCCAAATGCATCTTGACACTCTTGCACAAACGAGGAATAAATGTCCACTGCTTTTGGTCTAAACCTGTTGCGCTTGTCTCATCTCTCGGTGTGTCCGCAGCGCTGCAGGAGCTGTGTCCCATTCCAGAGGCACCAGGAACGCTGCTCTCCCGGCCTGGGGACACAGTGGGAAAGGCACGTAGAGCACCTGTGTCCTGGCTGAGGGGTGACAGCTCCAGGGGAGGGGGAGAGACTGGTGTGCAGGGCTGTGAGCCTCGGGTCGGGTCACCCTCAACTCTTGGCACTTAACCACAGGGTGTTGTTGTCTGGAATGCTGGGAAGGCTGGGTGTGACCCTGGAGAACACCTGTGGCATTGTCAGAACTGGAGTGCAAGCTGGTGGCTGGGGTTGTGTCAGCCCTGCCTTTTCTGACCTGTTGTAATGTGCAGGCTGTGCCCCTGATGGACCCTCAGCAAACACCTCAGAGGGGGAGTTTTACGGTTCATCATGGACTATTCTCAGGTGGAAGGGACCCCCAGGATCCCTGAGCCCAACTCTGAAGGGAATGGCCCCCAAGGGATCAAACCTTGTCATTATTAGCACTGTGCTCTGACCAACTGGGCTGCTCTTAGGATTGGCCTTCCCAGTTGTTCCATGGGCTCACAGAACAACAAGGGAGGAGGTTTTGGGGGATTCTCTTTACCTGCTTTGCAATTGAGCCACCCAAGAATGATTTTTGAGGCAGATCTGATTGGCTTTGGGCATTGGAAGTTAATGAAAAACATCAGAGACCTGTATGGAGAGGAGGCAGAAAGGAGCATGACAGCTGAGAGCTGAGGGAGGTGGTTTCCCTTTCTGATGGGGCAGAAGTCACATCCACAAGGTGACAGGACATTAATAAGCCATACATGCACAGAAATAATCCTAAATCTGTAACAGCTGCAGCTTGGATGATCTATTAACACATCTGGTCCTGTTGGGATGAGTCTCACTTGCAGTGAAGTGTTCAGGTAGTTCAGACTTTTTTTGCTGTTGGCATGACCACAACTGTGTAGTAAAAGCAAGACTGGTGATGTTTGAGCAGGAGGATGTGCTGTGTCCCTTGTGTGGGATGACCATTTGTTTGGGAGAGTTGCACTGTGAACTAGAGGAAGGAGCTTTTTTTTTTTCCCTAGCATTTAACTGAAAACCTGACCCAGCTTAGCTAGTTTTGGGATGAGAAACCTGCTCCTTTGATGCTGTACATTGAGTATGTTCGTGTCAAACAGCGCAGGAGGCCATGGGCTCTGGATGTTGCCATTCTAGGAACTTTGAGCTTGTCATGTCATCAACCTCTTCCATCCTTGTCCAGTTTTTAAACTTTTATTATTTAGTACTTTAAATTGCCTGCTTCCCTTTGCATGGCTTTCTTTGCACTGTGGATTCTGTAGATTGTTCATGGAATTCCCTTTTTTATTTACACGTGCTAAGGAAATGTGCTTTGTTAAAAAGTGCTGGGCTGCTTAGATCCCCCCAGCTCTGGCAGCAGAGCTGGAACACTGTGCCTGGATACATTCCTTGAGCTCATCAGTGCCCATCCGCTGCACGGAGTGACCCAGAGAAGGAACATGATCCCTTTTATTTTGGAACCTCTCCTAGTTCAGTGCTGAGTTGGCTTAAACATTCCCATGGCTCAAAGCCCAACCTCCCTGGACCTGCAGATTGGGATGGAGCTGATCCTGGGCAGAACTGGAGACCTGATTACTGTGCTTGAAACACCAGCTTGTCCTTCAGCAGGATGTGCTGCTGCACTTCTGTCACAGCTTTTTGGCAAGGCAAGAGGGTTTGTTGGGTTTTTTTTTCAAAATATTTTTAGTTATTATGCTTTCCCAATGCTTCCAAGTAAGCTGCATCCTGAAATGTCCTTGGACTCTTCTGTTCAGTCTGCATCCATCAACTGATGTAGCAAAAACAGCAGGGCTGAGTTGGATATGATCTTGTGTCCCTGGTGGGCTCAGCAAACTGTTCCCTAACTCTGGGCCTGTGACTTTCCTGGTGGTTTTCCTGGCTGCAGCCAGCAATGCCTGGCTGCATTTTTGGGTGTTCTTGGTCATCTTCAACAGCAAAACAGCTCTAGAGCTGTTCTTGTTCCCAGCTCTGATGCACAGAAGAAGATCAGAAGCCTAAAGGAAGGATGCTGGGAAGCTTTGCCCGGTTAAAGGTGGATTTCCCTTGTGCCCTGAGGAGCAGATGCTGGGAGGAGAACAAGGCGGGAGACCTGGGCATGTGGGAGGTGCAGAAGAAAACTGCTCCAATGAGTTACAACTAAGGAACCAGGACAACAAACCACTTCTGAATGTGCTCAGTGCTCCTGCTCCAGGTGGAGGAGCCCTTGGGTCAGGCTCCAGGCATGTCCAGGCAGAGCTTGGAAGTCACCTCCTGGGAGAATAAAAGCCCAAAAGTGTATCTGAGTGGAAGGAAGGCTGTGCTTGATAAACACAGAACCTTGGAGCAGTCTTCTCATCCCTTCAGCACTAGGAAAGCCTCCCTCCCTCTCCTGCAGGCAGCTGGAATGGAGTTTCATTCCCTGCTTCCCTGTGTTCCTGGGCTCTTTGGGTACGCTTGGAGCGAGTGTGTGCTCAAAGCTGGAAACCTCAGTTGTTTGGGTTTGGCAGAAGCAGTTTGCTACATGGAATGCACAGGGACAAGGGCACTGAGGGTGCCTGAAGGAAGGTTAAAAGCAGGACAAATGCAGCTGCCCAGCTTTCAGGAAGCACAGAGACCAACCCCTGTGAGAGTGACGGCACTTGGAGACTGTGAGGGATCCCTGCAGCTGCCCCTGCCCTCCCCTGGAAGTGTGTGTGACTAGAGCTGTGCTAACACTGCCTGTACTCTTGTATTGTGTTGCAATTTGATCACCATTAAATAAGTCCCTCAAACTCACTGTGGCTTGATTGCTTTTTGTTATTTTTATTTTTTTTTAACCCGTTTGTTTTGGCTGGTGTTGCTTCCTTTGCTCTTGTGGCTGCTTTCTCCCTTCTCCCTGATGCTCCAGTCCTGTGCTGTCCCTCTCTCAACCATCTCCTCTCACCTTCATCTTGGCTTTTTAAGCTCCCTGCAAAGCCTGGCTCGCTCTGGCCACGGGCAGGGCTTTGTGGGTGACCTGGAGTGGCCTTGGTGGTCGTGTGCCTGCATCTTCATGCAGAAATAGGTGTGCTCTCACCAAACCCACACTGTCCCCTTCCCTCTTGGAGCGTGTGACTTCAGAGCAAGTTTGCTGGTGCTTTGATTTCCACACGAGCTGTTTCCAGCACCTCAGTCCCTGATTCTGAGGCCTCACCTGTGCAAGGCAGGGATCAGCACTGGAGTGAGGGCACATGTGGGGTTGGAAGAAGCCAGAGCTGTCTTGGCTGTTCAGGGGTTCCCACAACTCATGGCTTACTCCTCTGATCTGGCACCCACAGGATCTATTTTATTGTTTCTGCCTCTCAGTGTCCCCTCCCTCTCCTTCCCTGTGTGAGAATGTTTAGTGTTTATTGTTTACAGTCAGGTGAAACCATCTCAGGGCGAGTGGGAGCTGGATATATTTACCATTCTTGTCCTTTTATGAGCAAACCCATTTGTTGCTCAGCTCCAAATGTTTCTTTAGGTTGAAAGAGCAAGTTGTGGGATGTAGATAAAAGTTTGCATTTTGAATAACCAGTGAACTCCTGTTCATTCCCTCCCTGGAAGTGGCCAAGGCCAGGCTTGGACCAACCTGGGATAGTGGAAGGTGTCCCTGCCTGTGGCAGGGGCTGGAACCAGATGACCTTTAAGGCCCCTTCCAGCCCAAACCAGTCTGTGATTCTGTGAACTTGGATGACTGGGAATGGCATCCGTGGTTAGAGCTGGTATCAGACCAGAACTGCTGCTAAACTTGTACCCTGAAAACTGCTGGTGTGTGATGACTGGGAGAGAAACTTGTTCTTGGCTGATGGTAAACACAGAGGGAGCAGCTTCCAAAGCCTGATGGGCTCAGTCTGTGCCCTGATGCCCTGCCTGGACGTGAGCACCTGCTTTGCTTTCCCTCCTTTTGGGTCTTGTCAGGAGTGAATTTAATCTGCACAGGCTGAACAATTTGTAGAGCTTTTTTCTTGCTGGTGTTTGACACCGTTTTTTTCAAAAGACAACCTAATTTTGGGGTTAATATGAGTGCTGTATTTCTGGTTGAGGGAGGTTGGTTTGGGGGCTCTTTTTGTTTGTTTGTTTTTAAATACTGAATTATGTGGCATATATACATTGGTACTGATAAGAAGCCCAAACAGCCCCTGTGGACCTGTGTCCTCTCAGGTGTGGAGAGCGTGAAAAGCATCATGTCAGAGTTGTTTTCCAAGTTCCTCTGATAGATGATGGGTGTCCTGAAGCCACAAGCACCATACCTTGAACTTCCCTGTGTCCGTGGTCCCTGTGTCCAGCTGAAGCAGCTTGGTCTGATGGAGCAAAGATGGACATGGAGCAACCCCTGCGGAGCTTTCTGACCTTCCTTCCCTTAAACAAAACTGGTGGTTTGTATCTAAACCCTCTCCTTGCTCCCTCTTGAGCACCTTCAGCAGTTGTGCTGCTTGGGAGCTTTGATTCTCTGCCCTGTGGCTTCTCCCAACCCAGTGTTTAGCAAGTTTTGTTAAAACCTCTCCCATACAGCCTGGGATGGTGATGACTTTTCTGCCTCTTGACCCAGAGCTCTGTGAGTTGCTGCAGTGCTGCTGTTGGGCTTTTTGGGAGGTTCGTGCATGGCTGGTTCAGCTGAATCAGGAATTCTGCAGCGTGTCAGGTAAGTGGAATCATTTGGATTGGAGAAGTCCTGTCAGATCATCGAGCCTGACCATTCCCTCAGCACTGCCAAGGCCACCACTAACCCCTGTCCCCAAGTACCACATCTGCAGGGACGGGGACTCCACCACTGCCCTGTGCCAGGGCTGGACAGCTCTTTCCATGATGAAATTTTCCCTGATATGCAACCTAAACCTCCCCTGGTGCAATTAGAGGCAGTTTCCTCTTCTCTCTTGTTCCCAGGGAGCAGAGCTGGACCACCAGCTGGTTCAAAGCTCCTGTCAGGGAGTTACAGAGAGCAGAGGAATAACTGGGTGTCACCAGAGCTCCCAGGAAGGCATCACTGTGCTTACAGCTTGGCTTTGGCTGTTGCCTGGGCAAGAAACCCCATTCACAAATGCCGTTGGTCTCTTGAAAGCACCCACTGGGAAAGGAACCTCCTTGACAAGGAGGCTTGTTGGAAAGGCTTCCAGGGACAAGGGGGTCTTGTCTGCTCACCTGTGCAGCTGGAGGAAGGATGTCCTGAGATCAGTGCATGGCTTCCCTAATTTGTCCCCTCTTTTTTGCCCCCCTCCCCTGACGCTGTGTGGGATTTTCGGGATTGCAAAGGGAGTTGGGCAGAGCAGTTGGCGACGATGCTGAGCAGGGGCAGTGAGGTGGCAGCAGCTCCTGGAGGTACCTGTGCTGTTTGCTGTCACTGGGCAGGTGCCTGTGGGGACTCACCTGCAGGGATCAAGGGGTGTGTGCATGTCCAGGGGAGCTGTCTGTGTGAATCCTGCCAAGTCGGTGGGATTTTGACCCTGCTGGATTTACTTCTTGTATAAAGCTCTGTGTGAGATTTTTTCCTGTTGTAACCCTAAATACCAACATTAAGCACTCAGTGTTTCAACTTGCAATCCCTTCTTGGAAAATGCTGGTAGAAAAGCTGTAGGAACTTCTCCAGATCCACATTGGAAAGCCTTGTGGGAGGATGGGCTTTTGCCAAGTAGGTTTTATTTGGTTTGTTGTGGGGTAATTTCTCAAATTAGGAAATCATTTAAGTTGGAAAAGACCTCCAAGATCGAGTCCAAGCGTTGCAGTCTGGGCTGACGTAGAGCAGGTAAGCACAGACACTCTGTATTGAAATGCTAAAATCTTCCCTCAAATCAAATCCCACCTCTGTCAAGTAACTCCACTCACAAATGCCATGTCGGCCTCTGGAAGGCACCCAACAGGAAAGCCCAGATCCTTGTCCAGAGGCTTATTGGAAAGGCTTCCCCATGTCAGTGCCCCCTCCAGAGATGAGAGTCTCGTCTGAGTGTCCGGGGGGTGACAGAGCCCCAGGGAGGAGCAGGTGGGGCACAACTGGGAGCACCTCCCACCTGCAGCACCTGGAGTGCCGTGCTGAGGGAAGGTGTCCTGTGTGAGAGAAGGTGTCCTGTGTGGCGGTGACATGGGATGAGCCTCGGGAAGGTGTTGGTGAGGCCCTTTCAAAGGTACAAAACTAAAGGGGCTTCACTGTGGGCTTGAGCCTCCCCTCACATAGCACTGTCCTGCTGCCTGGGGTGGGGTGACTGGTGTCACCTCTCCATGAACTGAATGAAAAGTCCTGCTGTCTGTCCCCTTTCCTGCTTTTTACTGCTGTCTCTTTTCCCTTCTTCTGGCAAAGCTGCCTCTCATGCCAGGCCATGTCCATCCCAGCCCTCACCTGAGCTGCATTAGCAGTGTCTGAGCACTGATACCCTCCTGGCTGAGCCTTGGCTGGGTGACAGCAGCTCTGGGCTGTGGCAAACACAAACCTGGGGCCATCACTGTGCCTGTAGATGTTGGAACCCCTTCAGGTGTGGGGACAAGGTTTGGGAGTGGTGACAGCAGGCATGGACTTGAGCAACTCTGAGCTGGGCCCTGGAGCTTCCACTGTCCCAGGCTGCTCCAAGCCCTGTCCAACCTGGCCTTGGACCCTTCAGGGATGGGGCAGCCACAGCTTCTCTGGGCAACCTGTGCCAGGGCCTCACCACCCTCATAGGGAGGCATTTCTTCCCAATATCCCATCTAACCTTGCCCTCTGGCAATGGGAAGCCATTCCCTGTGTCCTGTCCCTCCATCCCTTGTCCCAAGTCCCTCTCCAGCTCTCCTGGAGCCCCTTTAGGCCCTGGAAGAGGCTCTCAGGTCTCCCCAGAGCCTCCTCTTCTCCAGGTGAACCCTCCCAGCTCTCCCAGCCTGGCTCCAGAGCAGAGGGGCTCCAGCCCTTGGAGCATTTTCGTATCTCTCCTCTGCATGGAACGGACAGGCTGGGATGGCAAAGGGAGAAGCAGCTGGACCTCGGTGGAGAAGGGGCGTTTATCACTCAGGTGTGATTTGTCGGGGCAGATTTGGGCTTTCCAGCCGGGAGCGGAGCTGGGCACAAAGGGCAAACCCCACGCAGTGTGTGCCGGGAGCAGGGAGGAGGCAGGACAAGGGCCAGGGGGCTGAGGGACCCCTGTTGTCCATCTGCCAACCGTGCCCCCCCCAATTCCACCGCCCGGGGTGGGTGAAAAAATACGGCTGAAAAGAGGAATTATCCCTCCACCGGGGGCTAAATTGGTAAATACGCCCCAGCAAGCGGAGGGGTCCCTCCTCCCGGTCCCCCCGCACCCGCGGGCGCAGCGGCGGCCGCTCCGCTCCCCGTGGCCGTGCGGGGGCAGCAGAGGCCGGGGAAGCGGCGCGGCCGGTCCGGGGGGGACGAAGAGGGATCCCCCTTCCCTCCCGCACCCCGCGCTGGCTGCGGGGCACGGCACCGCGGTTCAGCAACCTCGCTCTCGTCAGTAGTTCGGTTACCAGTTGTTATTTCTATTTATTATTACCGCTAAAACCCCGAGTAGAGCAGATGCGCTCCACGACGCTTTAGCCTCCCCCCACCCCCAAATCCTTCCCGAAGTGTCTCCTGCAGGCACAAAGGGCTTGTCCTGCCGCTGTGTGTGCCCAGCGTCCCCCTGGGAAACCTACTGTGAGGGACAGGGCAGGCTGGGGGTGCCTCCAGCACATGGAACATCACCTCATTGCTGTCCCCTACTGCGGAGTCGGGACCGGGATGGGGGGGATGCTGGACCTGCTGGGGAGGCTCAACCCCACAGTGAAGCTCCTTTAGTTTTGTACCAAAAGGGCCTCACCAACACCTTCCCAAGACTCATCCCATGTCACCTCCACACAGGACGCCTTCCCTCAGCACGGCGCTCCAGGCGCTGCCGGCGGGAGGTTCTCCCAGTTGACCCCTATCTGCTCCTCCCTGGGGCTGGGCTGGGGCTGTGTCACCCCCCGGACACCCCTCTGGCAGGGGAACCCCTATCCTGGCCACAACCTCCCTCCAGCAGCCGTCCCTGGTGCCATCAGGAGGCACCTCGGGGGTCCACGGCGGGGTTTTCTCCCCCTGGACCCTCACAGCTCCACTGAGCAGCTCCTGGCACATGGGGTGGCCCAGCCCCGGCTGCCCCTCATGCCTCCCAGCCGGGCTGCAGCTCGGGGGGCCCCCCTGCACAGCTCCCCCCTCCCCGGCCAGGCTCGCTCCGTGTCCTGCCATCTTGCGCCTGTGAATAATTCACCGTCCCTGTCCCCGTTGTTTCCTTGCAGGTATTTATAGCCCGTGATCACGTCTCCTTGGAGGCAGCTCGCTCCGCCGCCGTGTAAATTTAGCTCCCGTCGTCTCTCACATGTCATGCCCTCCAGCCCTTGCGGGAGCCCTTCCACGCGGCTCCTTCGCCGGCGGGGGCTGCAGCCCCCACATCCCCCCTCCATCGCCCCCCTCGTGGCCGCCTGCGGCCCACCCCTGGGCCAGGGGCGGCGGTGCCGGGGATGCCGTGCCGTGTGTCCTCCTCGAGGCTGCCGGGCCCCGGACGCCGGGGCAGCTCAGCCTCCCTCCCTCCGGCAGCTGCGCGGGGCCGCCGAGCCCTTCAGCTGCTGCGGCAACGGGGGATGCTTTGAAATTCCTGGGCTGCCATCTGTGCTATGCAAATCCCCCAATCTGCGTGCGGACCCGCTTCCGGACCCGGCGATGGAGCTGCTGTTGCCGCGCTCCTCCTCCCTCCCTCCCTCCCTCCCAGCGGCACATTCGGAGCAGCGGGAACATCGTCCTTCCCCTGGTGTCCCCTTGACACCCGACCCTTCGCTCTGCTCCGGCTGGCCCACGGAGTGAGGAGGGAATAGGGCGGCTGTGGGGACTCAGGGGGGCGGTTGTGCCACAGGGTCACCCCGAATCACTGGGGCGCTGGGTCTGACTGCCACGGTCCCGGCCCCCCTGTCCTGCCCAGGGAGGAGACACGGAGCCAGGCTGGCACCCTGGCACATGGCCTGGCTGTGCTGCCCTCAGGTGAGCTCCGAGGACGGGGACCGGTGGGGACCGAGCCCACTCAGCCACTGGAGCACCGAGAATGCGGCAGGAGCGGTGTGGATGTCCCGGGCACAGGCTGAGCTGCTCCCACAGGACACCCCACTCCTGCACCCCAGGGACCCTGTCCCCAGCCTGGGGTCTGCAGGAACCACACACAGGCACCAAAAATGCAGGAACAAGATCTGTCGCCCCTTCCCTTTCCCCACCGTGACGCTGGTGTGAAAATACCCTCGGCGTCCCCCCAGACTCACCCTGAGGGGTGCTGGGGGGGGCGAGGCTGTACCCCGGGGTGCCGAGATGGCAGCGAGGGGCCACCATGCCCAGCACAGCCCCCTGCTCTGCGCTCTTTAAAAGCTGGGAAGGTGGCAGTGGCTCCCCGGGGTGGCGAGGGAAGCGGGGGGCACGTTTGCCAGCGCCGAGCGCGGGAGGTAATTAATGAGCATCCTGCGCTGCTCCCCGCTGTGCCTCCATCCCCCCAGGACCCCTCGGCCGACGGCGCGGGTACCGCCTGCTCCTGCCGGCTCTGGGGGCCGGGGGACCTGGCGGCACGGGGCCTCGTTAATATTTTAGGAGCTCTTTTGTCCGCAGGGGATGGGGAGGCTCGTTCGCAATCGCCTTTCATCTCCGTGAGGCCTCCGCGCGGGCTCCAGCCTCTTATCTGCCGCCTCCTCGCTGCTTCGCTGCAGCTCGTTATGGGGCTTGGGTTGTTAGGGTTTTTTTGGTGGTTTTTTTTTTGTCCTAGGAAGGGCTGGAAAAAAAAAAAGCCTGGCTGCTCCTGGCCAAAGGGCATCCGCCAGCCGCGCTGGCGGCAGCTGCTGGAGCATCCCCACACGGCTCCTGCCTGCCTGCCTGCTGCCGTCCCTGCTGCAGCCCCTGCCCGGGCTGGGCTGTGCCAAGGGCTGGGGCTGGATGTGTCCCCGGTGGTCCCGGGGAGGGCTTGGAGGTGACTGCGGTGGCAGGGAGAGGGGATCTGGGGGTCTCTGTGTGTGTGTGTGGGGGTGTGCACCTCCTGCCTTGCCATGGGTGAAAGTGGGGGCTGTGCCGAGGGGTCCACTGAAACCCTGTCCCCCGTGGGGGATGCCCAGTGTGGCTGCGTAACTCCAGCCCTGGCCCTTCCTGGCTGGCTGGGAAGGGGAAGAGCTGGGTTGGCATGAGGAGGAAGAGGGTGATGAAGGAGCAAGTAAGTGGTTGATGGGGAAAATGGAGGCTGAGCTGCATTTCTGCTCCTCCTTCGAGTGTGAGCTAAGTTGGGAGAGCAGAGGGTGCCCAGGGAAGAAGTCTGGCTCAGCCCTGGAGCTTTTTTAATCCATGTCCTTGTGTGGTCCTGTCTTGGTCCTCTTTCATCGTCTTCTTGCTCCTCTTGCCATCCCAGGCAATGCCTGGCTGCCCCCAGGTCCCACACTGATGGTCTTGCCCCCCCACAGCCAATGCTGCTCATGGTGCTCATGGTGTCCCTTCCTTGGTGCCAGTCCCAGATGACTGAGAGGTGGGGGTTGCTCAGGGCCCCTGTTTGGGGTCTCTGGAGGGTCTGCAGTTGACCACACACACACACATGCAGACACTACTGGGGACTGTGTTGCCTTTCTCTCACTGACTCTGTCCATCCCCTGTGTCACAGGGGGATGATGCAACAGGACTCCCCTGTCCTGGAAGAAACCCACCCTCATGCTTGGCCCTCTCCAAGTCTGGGAATGGTCCTGGCAAGGACAAGACATGGTTATACAGTTTTCTATTCCACCAGAGCCGAACCTGTCTGTCTCTCCTTTTGCCGAAACAAGGACTTGGATTCCCAGAGGAAATCTGGCTGAAGACCTTCAGGGGACTTCGCCAGCTGTGTCCTGTCAGGGCTGACGGCTTCTTCCCACGGGCAGGTCCTTCCCCACCACCCAGCGATGCACAGCAGGGTTTAAAGCTCCTTCATCCCACACCCCAGCTGCGGGTGCGCTGTTGGGGACCGCTGCTGTCCCCAGGGGAGGTGGCATCCTCCCGGCTGCCAGGTCACCCCAGCTGGCAGCCCAGGCCTGGGGAGCACAGGGAGGGCTGGCGCCTGCGCTCAGGAAGGCGGTGAGCTCACGGGTTTAATTTTCTCAAGGCTTCGTTCGGCTCTGACATGTGATCCCCTCTACAGGAAGGACGCGGCGAATGCGCCGTCCCCCGGGGCTGGCTGGCTCGACCTTGTGGGAAGAGGTAAGAGCACAGCACGGCTTTTCCGCCCCGCTGGTGTCGCTTCCAACGGCAATTTAATATCTCCCTGATAACCCAGGCTGAGTTTCAGGGACCGTTAAAAAAAAATAAAGTATCTGCTGACAAAAGTCGATGTCCTCGGTTGAGATCCCCGACGTGGGTCTGCGGGGCTGGCCCCACCCCACAGCTGCCCATCGCCAGCCCCAGGCCTGTCCTTGTCCTCCTGGCAGGGACATGATGCTCTCCTGGAGAGGCCAAGGGGACCAGGGGTGCTCCTGGTGTGGGGACTGTCACCACTGGGCTCTGTGCCCAACAGATGGGGAACTGTTCCCACCCACTGTTCCCATCTAGGACACGGTGGGAGCTCCAGCCCAACCCATGCCAAATCTGCCATGGCTCCTTCCTGGCATCCCAGACATCTCTGCATGGTCCCACCCAGCTCTTGCCCCAGGGCAGATGTACAGAGACTTTCCTCAGCCAAAGGGAGGATTGGGATGCTCCAGTTGGATGTGCACAGCCACCTCGCTGTGGACCAGCACAGGCTGCAGGGATGGGGATCCTTTGGAAGGAGCAGGACTAGGGATGGGCTCGTCTGCCCAGACATGACCCTGCAGGCTGGTCTGGCCACACACATCTCTCCAAGTCCAGTTCTCTGATCTCTTTGGGCTCAGTCTCCTGGTTCTGCTTGATGAGCTCAGTTCTCTAGACTCGATTTCCCAGGCTCATTTCCATGGGCTCAATTCCCTGTTCCCACCTCTGTGAGCTCTCCAGGACCTCTGGAATGGAGTTTCCTTGGCCATGGCTTTGCTGGACATGGCTCTCCGGGCTTGGCTTCCAGGGTATGGCTCTCCAGTCTTGGTTCTCCAGGTCCCCCTCGCCAGGGGTGTCTCCCAGGCTCGATGCCTCGGTGGTGGTTCCCAGCTGGCTGACGGGGCTCTCCCATCAGCCCGGTGCCAGCAGAGGGCCTCCCTTACCAGCACAGCACCGACTGGAAATTATAAAACACATTATCTATTTGGCAAAACTTTGTGCAAGGACCAGGAAAAGGGCTGGAATCCGTTCTCCTCCAGGAGACCGGAGACAGCGAGTCCCCTCCGGCTTCTGTTTTCCATGCCAGCACTCAGCCGCGCTAAAGCCGTGGGAGCGTTCGTCATTAAAATGGCAATTGCGGAGCCAGGCAATAAATTTAACATCATAAAAGGCTCTGGGAGGGTCTCGCTCATCTGTTGCTCTTCAAAGAAAAGTGTTAGTTGCTTCCGAAAAAAAAAAAAAAGGGAAGAAGCAGGTGAGAGGGGACGGGGTGGCAGCTTTCCCTCGCTCCTGGGGCGCTGCGGGGAGCTTGGCCGGGGGGAGAGGTGACTTTTTGGGGTGTCCGTGGGGCTGGGGGTGCTGGAGGAGGGGGCGTTGGGGCTGGGGCTTTTTCCAGGTGATGGGGTTTTCCTCTCCGGGAAGGGAGACGAGAGGAGGAGACGGGCTGTGTGCGAACATCTCCCCTGTCCCCAGGGAACGAGGCGCACCCAGCAGGCAGGGTGACACCGGGCCGGGCTCCCTGCTCTGCCCTGCACCCCCGCGGCGCCGGCGGGTGCCCCCTGGGCTGGGACCACCCTGCTCCCGCCGCCAGCTCCCGCCGATAGTCATCATCTCCCAACGCCAGGCTCCGGCCGCCGGCGTCTGCCGGCAGAATTAGCCGTCGGATTGGAACCGTTCGCTAAATAATTCAGGAGATTTCTGGCTTTTTTTTTTTTTTCGAGAAAGCTGTTTTCTTCCTTTTTTTTTTTTTTTCCTTAAGGTCGGAGTATTTTCCAAGGCTGGGTTTCCATCGGGGGAGGGGGGGGTGCGGACACGTTCAGGCAATACCGCCATGTGTTTACAGCTCAGCTCCCGGCGTTATTTAGGGATTGTAAAACCACAGCAGCTCTCTCTCTCGCTCGCTCCCCCTCTCTCTCCGCAGCCAATTTTTTTCCTCCATGCGGCTCTCGTTGCAGCGGCAAAGGTCAACCCCGCTCCTTTGAAAGCAGCACCCCCCTCCTCCCTTATCAGATTTAGGAATCCTTGGGGGAGGCTGAAGCCGAAAGGCAGGCAAAGCCAGCTGGCCGCGGTCCGGCCGGGGGGGCGGTGGGGCTGGAGGGTGGGAAGGAAGGAAGGATGGAGGTGGCTGCCGCGGGAGGAGGAGGGCGGTGGGATGGGGCAGCACCGACAGCAGCGAGCGCGTGAATAATGGGGGCGCAGATAATACAGCTGATTAGCGGCGGCGATGGCGAGGAGACGCCGCGCCGGGCTCGGCGAGGGGGGGGTTTGATGTCAGGATAAAAATCGCTGCCGGGGTGAAGTCAGCGCGGCTCGAGGTGGGGGCGTGGGGTGATCGCGGGGAGCTCCACAGAGGAGGGATGGGGGTCGTGGCAGAGGGGTGAGCCCCACAGAAGAGGGTTGGGGGGCACAGCGATGGGATGAACCTCACAGAGGAGGGCTGAGGGGGTGCCGCAGTAATGGGATGACCCTCATGGAACAGGGTTGGGGGGGACACAGTAATAAGATGAACCCCATGGAAGAGGGTTGGGGGTCATGGGGACAAGGTGAACTTGATGGAAGAGGGCTGAGGCAGAGGGTGAGCCCATGGAACTGTTCTGAGGGTCACGGTGATGGGATGAACCCTATGGAAGAAGGCTGGGGGGGGTCACAGTGATGAGCCCCACAGTGGAGAGAGGGGGATTGTGACAGAGGGGTGACCCTTACTGAAGAGATTGGGGGGGTCATGGAGACAGGATGAATGTCATGGGAGGGGGCAGGAGGGTCACATCAATGGGAGCTGAACAGAAGAGGGTTTGGGGTCACAGCAGTGGCACGAGCATGACTGAAGGGGGTCAGGGAAAGAGGGTGAGATCCATGGAAGAGTTTTGTGGGGTCCCAGTGATGGGATGAGCCCCATGGAAGTGGACTGGGGGGTCATAGTGAGGGGTAAGGGCCCATGGCAAAGGCCTGGGGACTATGGCAGGGGGCTGGCAGTTGGTGGTCCCCTGGGGTGTCCTGCTCTGGCGGGCACTCCCAGCTCTCTGCCCCTTAAGCCTGGCAGCTCAAGGGCACCTCAGCGAGGCTGAGCATGGGGAGAGCTCCACGGGGTCACAGACATCAGTGAGGTAACCAGGGAATGGCAGAGCAGTGGCATTGGGGAGGCCCTGGGGAGAGGGAATGAGGCAGAAGGGAGCAAGAGAAAGGGTGAGGGCAGAAACCAGGCATAGAGCAGGACCTGAACATGGGGCACAGCCTGGAGATGGGGCAGGAGGCCCTGTCAGTGCTGTGGCAGCCCCCAGCCCTGGTGCTCTGGGGAGCTGTTCCCTGCTGGTCTTGTCCTGGCCCCGGCACCGCTCACGCCTTCGAACTTTGCCAGAGGATGGTTTTTAATTAAAACCAGAAGACGCTGCTCCACGCCCCGGCCCTTCAGGGATGACCACTGCTCACATCCTCCGCCTTTGGTCTTCCTGGCTGCACAGCTTGACGTGGGGAGATGAAAGCCCCTCCCTGCCGAAAAAGCACCAGAAAAAAAAAAGGGCAGCCATAAAATCACGCCGCCAAGACGTCCCCAGCTGAGGGTCCGGCGAGGTGCTGGCGACCAGGAGCCGTGGCCAGAGCTGAGCAGCAGCCTGGGGAGTGGGGCCGTCGCCTTCAGCCCTTCTAAAAATAACAGCTAAGAGCGCAGCCTAACTGGAACCAGCTTTCCAAACTCCCAGCTGGAAGCGGCTTTCAGAGCCTGCACCAGCCTTTCTGGGAAAGAGCAATTAAAAATAGCGAGGGACTGGAAGCGCCATCCCTGCTGCTCATCCTGCCCCTGCGTCGGGAGGACGTGGGGATCTGGGTTTGGAGGGCAGGTGTTCCCCTTTTCTCGGCTTGGAAGGACCATCAGGGCCTGGAGATGGGGCTGGAGGGGTGTCATGGGGGGATTCAGCCTTCCTGATCTCAGAGAAGGGGGCAGCAGGCCCAGAGACCCCCAGGGAGAGTCACTAGGCTATTCTAGCATTGTTGCCCACTGGTTGCCAGCATGCTGGAGCTGGAGCTGGAGCTGGAGCTGGAGCTGGAGCTGGCACACAGCTGAGGTTACATCCAGGTTGGAGTCAAGGAGGGCAAAGGCCAGGCTGTCCGGGGACGGGGTGAATAGAGCAACATCCTGCAGCCCCTCTGCAGCTGGCTGGGGTGGGAGTAGGACTCCAGGGCCAGGTGGGGGGCTCTGACCATCCCCACAGGTGCCAGCACATCCATTCCCATATGCTCCAGCATATTCGCCCACATGGCTCCAGCCCATCCATCCCCACAGGATCCAACATATCCATCCCCATGGGCTCCAGCCCCTCAGCTCACAAGGGATTCAGCCCATCCACTCACACAGGCTCCAGCTCCATGGATACACGTTCTCCAGCCCCTTTGGGCCTCAGGCCCACCACTCCAGTGGGTGCCCACAGCTGGGATGGGTGCTGGACCCCTGCCCTCATCAAGGCTGAAGATGGCCCCATGCTGGTGTAGCCGGCGGCTACATCTGCTGATACCCCATGCCAAGCCCAACCCCTCTGTTCTCAACCCTCCATCCTGCTGCTGTGGACCCTGCACCCCCAAGTGCTGTTGTTCCCACTCCTCCTGCTCCCCAGCTCCATACTCACTCCCCTTCCCCACCACCAGCCCGGTGGTTCAGCCTCTCCCTGGCCCGTGGGGCACCTTGGCTGCCCTTTGGCCGGGCACCCTCCGGGCTGCTCCGCGTGGTCCCACTTTGCCAGCCTGCGCTTCCTTCCACCTCCCTAATGAGAGCAAACAGGGCCAGGGCAGAGCCCCCGAAACTCCCCCAGCGGCGGCTCCCCAGGCGCTCGTTTCCTCTCCGCTGCGCTCGTCTCGTTACGTCCTAATTCCCTAACGAAGGGCCAGGAGAGAGGAAGTCTTGCGGAAGCCCGTCCTGGCAGCATCTTTCCTGCTACCAGCCCGCGCTCCAGCTCCGGCGGAACGGGATTTCCTCGGGATCCCACAAGACCTACTTGGTGTTTTTGGGCTGGCATTAGCCGCACCGCTCTCCTCCCCCTTCTGATCGCTCGGGGTTCCACTGTTTCCCTCCAGTTTTTTATTTGTCCAGGTCACGAATAGGGACAGCCCATGCCCTCCTTGAAAATACTGGCAAAATGCTCATCTTTTCCCATGCCACCAGCGTGCCATGGGTTTCCCGGTGGCTCCAAGCAGCCTGAGTGCTCCCTGTGTGCCTCCAGCTGCCGCTGGTACCATGTCCAGATAATATCTTCCTGGAGATGCTGGTGTTTTGGGATTGTCCTGGAACAACAGCTGTTGTGCCCCAGTGGGTTTCTTAGCACAAATGGGAATATCCACCGTCACTAGTTGTCCTTAATCATGCACTAAGGATCACCTATTCTTTGTGACTGCTACGGAGAAATCCTCTCCCTTTTCCTGTTATCCATGGCCCTTCTGCATCCCTTAGCTTTCGTCACCAATTCCTTCTACCTTCTGCAGACTCCCTTCCTCACTGCCTGACAGTATCCATCAGATCCATGAGAAACAGGGCAACGGTCCATGTGTGGAACCATGAGAGCCCCTGGAGGGAGGGACAAGGGTCTGGAGCAGGGACAGACTAACAGGGACCCCCGAGGCTGGGCAGCTGATGAGAAGCAGATCCAGCACTGCCTGGAATCCACTCATCCCATCTCCTGCTGGCCACCCCTGCCAGCTCCAGCAACGGATGTGCTGCCACTTCTTGGGGATGAAACCATTCCTCTGCACATGGATGCACCATCAGGGGATCTATTGGTGTTTGTTTTTCTTTTAGAGCCACAGCAGCGATGCTGGAGACCCCGGGCAGACAGAGAAGCACAGGCAGGTCTCTGCTGCTGCCAGGGGGGTGGATGCAACGTGAGCAGGCGTGGCTGGGCTCTGAGTGGGTAACGATTTTAACAGTCTGGAGGCCTCCTTTGGGGACCCTTTGGGGATGTGGGGAGGAAAAAACCAGGTGGCAAACACCAGGGTGTCTGCTGGCTTGGTGCAATCCCGATGCTGCCAACTCATCGCCTGGCCAGCTCAGGTAGCCCAGCACAGCTCAGGGTAACACGGGAATTTCCCCCTGCACTCTTTCCTGAGGAAGTTTTGCTGTTGCCAAGGGGAAGCCCAGAGCAGGGGGGCTCAGTGGGTTCCCCAGGGGATGGCACAGTAGCGATGGCCCTGAAGAGTTCATGGGGAAGAGGAGCAGCTCTCAGGGGGTTCCACCAGGTAGGTGAGACCAGTTCTGGGGCCCTGCAGGGATCAAAAAGGGAGCCGCAGCTTCTCCTGCCTCTTCCACACTCCCTGCCTTCCCGCACAGGGCTCACCCCACCAGGTGAAGGCAGGAAGGCGTCAGGCAGCACAGCAGGGGAGGTGGGAGTAGCACGGTGGGGGGCCCAGCTGGTGCGTGGGACCACGGAGAGGCTGCGGAGAGGAAGGAGGAACGGGAAAACGGCTTCTTCAAACCCCCAGGTGACACAGGAAGGCAGGAGGGGGTGAGGCAGGGAGGGCAGAGCCCAAGGGGAGCCCCTGCCTCTGGACAGGAGGGGATGGGGAGCCAGCAGGGAGCTGGGCAGGAGGAAGGCAGGGCCTGCAGGGCTGGATGAGGCACCAGGGACTGAGTTGCACCAGTGACCACAGGCTGGGTCAGGAGCAGGACTCTCCCAGTAACCCCCAGACCCTACCAAAGCTTGGTCCCCAGGAGCCACAAGCACACAGACTAAGCCCCTGCACCCCCCACCCCAGAGAGGGGTCCTGGGGTGGAGGTGCAGGAGGAGCCCTTTCTCCCAGGACCACCATCCTGCCCTGCCCAGGGAGCTGCTGCAACCTGCCCATGGGAACGGGCTCCCACTCCAGCAGCTTCAGACCATCTGGGCTTGGATCCTGACTCCTGTTGGACCTTCTGGCTCAGGGGAACAGCTCTGCAGGGCTGCAGTGGGAGATCTCTTCCAGACTGTCAGGCGCGTGTGAGGATAAGATGTGTATGGCCAGGTGAGGGGGACATATCACTGATCTGTATCCATTCTATACATCCACATGCATCCCCTGTCCATCCTCCTGCTCAGCCCCGCTTCCCTGATAGGAGATGATGACCAGTGACAGATTCCTCCTTGGCCCATGAGTGCTGACCCCCATTCCCAAGGGAGCACCCCTGAGAGAGCACGGACAATAGCTCAGCTCTGCCTGAAGAGTACCTCTGGCTGCCTTGGAAAGGAAGAAAACCTGGGTGCTTCTCACCATGGGATGGTGGCCAACAGCTGGAGCTGGCCCTGCAGTGCTCCAGGGGCTTGGATTCTGTGTTGGGAAGACAGGAGACATCCAACATACTTGGGACAAAAAAAGAGTCTCTCTACAAGGTGACCACTGGGTGATACCTTCATGTCTCCAGAGAGGCAGCTCAGCTCCTCCACTGTGTCACCAGCTCAGTTCCTCCACTGTGTCACCACCCCTGCCTTGCTTTGAGGGCTCCTCTGTGGTTTTCTGCCCACGGAGGAGCCGGTCCCCCAGGGCAGGTGCTCCCAAGAGCCACTGAAATGCCTTACACAGGGCCATATCCTGGACAACCACATCTCAGGAGGGCATCTCCTGGGGGCAGCTGGTGGAGGGTGGACCAAGACTGAACTGCCATCTCGACTTGACCAAAAGGGATCATTCCCATGAAGTGCAGGGAAAAATTAACCCTCTGACCACGGGAGACAGCAGGAAAGGGCTGTGGAGGAATGGCAAAGGAGGGGGTGGTGCCCATAGAGGAGGGGGTGGGGGATTGGAGGGGTGGAGGTGCCACAAGGTGTGTTTAATTCCCGGGATGGCTTCAGCGGAGGACGTCCTGACAGCACGGCACAGTTCCCCCCAGCTGTGCTTGTCTGCAACGCAGCCATCCCTGCTTCCCCAAAATACTTGGGAGGGCTGGAGTAGGCCAACTCCACCACCCTCATCGATGCTGCAGGGAGCCTATTTTAAGCCTTGCTAACGTAGGAGGATTAAATTTGGCTGGCTGAGACACGTCCTGCTCCCAGCTGTCCCCCAGCCTCCCCTGAGGTTGGCAGCTCTGCCGCAAGCACGGCTCACGAGGCAGGAGGCTGCCCTGGGCTTCCAGGGTCGGCTGCCCTGTGCAAAGTGAACCCAAAACTGGGGCGTCTCCTCAGACACAGAGGCACCCAGCTTGGGTTGAGGGCAAAATCTTCTTCCAGGTGCTGGAGTCAACAGGTTGACCCACAGGAACCTGGTGGGAAGCAGAACTCTGGTGGTATGGATGGGATTGAAGTGAGCCAGGGGTCTCCATTCCCGTGGCCACTTCTACAGTGCCTTTACCTGGAGGAGCTGAGTGATGGGGAAGCCCATGTCTTCCCCTCATCCTGGCATCCCCCTGCCCGTTAGGGATACCTGTGCCCGGAGAGTTCTGCCAAGACCGAGAGACCAATTAGCCCCTTCATATGAAGTCCTCAGTCCTTGCCCTTGCCCTTGCTCACCCAGACTCCCCCAGATCCCACTCAAGCTCATTGTTTTATTAACTGACAGAGCACTCATTGCTGGAGGTCTTGCAGAAGAACCTCATGGAAAATCGCGTGTTGCCTGCATGGAATTCCCTGCCTGGCGCCAACAGTGTGTATATTTAAGCACGTGTCACACCCGGCCATCCATCGGGAGCCCCGGCACCAACACCCTCTGGAGACTGGGCAGCCCGGGACAAACGCTTGGCCAGAGGAAATGAGGCAAGAGCTGATTTACACCCATTGGGACACACAACCATCGTCCTCCCTCCCGCTGCCACCGGGAGCATCGCTCCATGGCTCTTCCTCCCTTGGAAGACGGGGGTAATAATCCCCATCACCTATTTTCGAGGCCGTTGTGAATTTTCATGAGCTCCCATCTGAACGGGGCTTTGAGCAGGAAAACTGCTGCATCAGCTCTAGGCAATGATAAACAATACTCAGCATTTACATATTCAAAGCACTTTGATTAACTCTTGGGGTTTAAGGACTTGAGTCGATTCCCACCCGACCGTCACGGCAGCTGGACGGGGCGAGCGGCGGCGCTGGGGGAGAGCTGGGGGTTGAGCTGGGGGTTCACCCCGCCGGCCAGGGCCAGGAGAACCCCCCGACAAAGTCACGCGAAGCACCTCCTGCCTTAAATCCCTGCCTGGAACGGAGAAATAATAAATTCGGCTGGTCCTCGCCTGCGGGAAGGGGCAGATCCCGCCATGCGTAGCGGGTGCCGAGCGTGGAGTATCATCGGTTCTGCTGCAGAAGCTGTAACCAGGTGTTAAATAGCTGTGAAATGCTAACTTGATTCATGCGGGAGTTGCAAAATAAAGGGATTTTTCTCTTCCTTAAAAAATAATAAAAAAAAATTAAAAAAATTGAGGAATGATGGGCCCACGCCTGCCCTGGATGCACGGCGCCGTGACCTCCTCCCCAGCCGCCTGACAATTCCACGGGGGCAAAAAGCCGCGGAGACCAAACCCAGAAGCACGATTTAGCATTTTATTCAAAGGGCTTTTTTCTTTCTTACCAAGTCTTCCCAATTCCCTGGTTTTAAACGCCGCCCGCTCTCGCCCCCCTCAGCCCCCACTCCCCACCCCTCCCCAGCGGATGCTGAGCCCCCCGGGGAGTTTCTGCTGCCAGAGGATCCTCCAGCATTATTATTGAAATCACTGGCAAACAAGAGCAAAACCTGGTGAAACTTTGGTGCCGCCCTCACCCAGAGACTTCAGATCCGACAGCGGCCGGGGGCTGCCTGCGCTGGGGAGGGAGTGTCCGTGGGGAACTGCCAGCTCCAGGGCTAAACCCCTTCCCGAGAGCTGCCGAGCCGCCCCGTCAGCTCCTTTTGCCATTAATTAACGGCACTCTCGGAAAAAGTAGCTCTCCCTGCCCCGGCATCGGGGGCCGGTCATCCCGCACCGCAGGATCCCGGCGTGTCCCCCGCTCCGAGGCAGAGGACATGCTGCTGCCATGCCCGACGCCGTCGTTCCACACCCACCACCGCGTCCCTGGCCCTGAAAATCCGGCGCTGGCTGGGAAAGATAAAGGGCAGGGACACAGCCATCCCTGCGGGCGCCTGGGAGCGGTGAGCCGGGCTGCGCTGCCCGCCACGCATGAGCACTGCGAGGCCGCCGCTTTGCTTTCCTAGATTAAAAAAGGTTTCCCTGCTGCCAGGAAGGAAACTTTGGGCACCGTCCCCTGAGCAGCAGCCTGGGAGCAGCCGCCGGAGCAAAGCCCTGGCCAGCTCCGGGAACGGCAGATGCTCGGAGCTGGCGGGGATGGGGGGAGCTGGGGGTCTGTGCGGGCACCGCAGTCCCGGCCCGTGTCCCAGCGCCGGTGGTTCCTTGAGGAGCTCTTTGTGCCCGGTAGTGGGGACAAGTGGAGCTGGCCACGGAGCGGGGCCAGCGGGAGGGATAGATCCAGCTCCAGAACTTCTTGAGGAGAGACCTCAAGTGAGACGTCCCAGCCGGCGCCTTCAGCAGGAGGAAGGACCAGGGACCAGGGGTGTCCCTGGGGTTGGGGTGCGGGACCGATGGGGGCTGACCGGGTCACAGGGACACGCGGACAGGGGCAGCATCACCCGGCAACACTCCCGGAGCCCCGTGTGGCCCCGCGGTGCCGGCAGGACACCCCGGGGACGGGCTCCTGCCGTTCACCCCCTGCCCGCTCCGCGTCGCGGGGGGCTGAGCATCCCCCCTGCGGGCTGCGGAGCGGGGACGCGGGGGACACCGGGGTGTCGGTGCCGTGCCGTGCCGCGCCGGGCCGTGCCGTGCCGTGCGGTGCCGCCCGCGCCGCGATCGATCGGCATCGACCGTCCCCGCCGCGCTGCTCCAGTTTCCAGCCAATGTCGGGCGGCGGCGGCCCGGGGACCCGCCGGTGGCACCGCGCTCCGCCTGGCGCCGCCCGCACCGCGCCGGCACGAAGAGCCGGCCTGGACCGCGCCGGCCGCGGAGCCGCTCGGCCGGGGGCGGCGAGGGAGGGCCGCGGAGGGAGGGCACCGAGCGGGGCACCGAGCGGGGCTCCAGGCCGGGAAAACAGCCGGGCATAGGATTGGGCACTGAGCAGGGCAGAGGCTCGGACACTGAACAGGGCATAGGATTGGGCACTGAACAGGGCAGAGGTTCGGGCACTGAACAGGACACTGGTTCGGGCACTGAGCAGGGCATCAGATTGGGAAAACAGCCAAGAACCAGGCTAGGCACTGAACAGGGAAAAGGGCAGGACACCGACCAGGGCAAAGGACCAGACAAACAGCTGGGCACTGGATTGGGCACTCAACAGGGCAAAGGACCAGGCACTGAACAGGGCACTGGACTGGGCACTGAATCAGGCAAAGGACCAGGCAAACAGCCAGACACCAGACTGAGAACCAGACTGGGCACTGAACTGGGCACCAGTCCAAGAACTGGACCAATCAAACAACCGAGCAACAGACTGGGAAAGCAGGTACCAGGCCAGGCAAACAATTCTGCACTGAACCAGGCACTGACCCAGGCACCAGACTGGGCAAAAACCAGACACCGGAGTGGAACAGGCACAGATCCAGACACCAGGCTGGTCACTGGAGCAGGTACTGCACTGGACAAATGACTGGGTACTGAACAGGCACCAAACTGGGCACTGAGCCAAGCACTGAATTGGGCAAACAACCAGACTCCAGACCGGGCACTGAACTGGGTACCAGACCAGGCAATCCACCACAGAGCACTGAACTGGCAAACAACTGGGCACCAAACTGGGCACTGAACCAGGTACCAGACTGGGCAAACAATGAGACACTGGAGCAGGTGTGGAACCAGGCACCAGACTGGGCACTGAACAGAGCAGTAAACTTGGCTTTGAACTGGGCATTGAACCAGGCAAACAACCAGGCAAACAATCAGGCACCTAACCTGGTAAATAACTGGGCACCAGATACCAAAGCAAACACTGAAATAGGGACTGGACTGGCTAAACATCCAGACACTGAAGCAAGTATGGAATCAGGGAGTGAATCAGGCACTGAACTGGGTATCACACCAGGCACAGAGTCAGTCATTGTACTGGGCACTGAACCTGGCACTGAACCAGGCACTAAATTGAGCACCAGACTAGGCAAACAAATGGGCAAACAGGTGGGAACTGAACTGGGCCCTAAACTAGACCAACAGCCAGGCACAGAACCAGCCACCAGACTGGTCACTGGACTGGGCACAGAACTGGGCACTGGACCAGGCAAAAAACTGGGCGTGGGACCAGGCACTGTGTCGGGCACTGCTGCAGTGGGCACAGAACTGGGTGCTGAACCAGGCAAAGAACTGGGCACCAGCCCAGGCAATGCTGTCCTGGGCACTGAACTAGCCATCAAACCAGGCAAATAGCCAGGCACTGCATCAGGCTGTGCTGGGCTGAGCACTGAACCAGGCACCAAACTGGGCACCACATCAGGCAGAGCTCTGATGGCACTGAACCAGATACTTAACCAGGCACAAAACCATGCTGGGCACCATTCTGGGCTGCACCATGGCTGCACCAAGCTGGGTTCTGCCACACCAGCCACTGAATCAGGTGCTAAACTAGGCACAGTGTCAGACAGCACCACACAGGGCACCACAACACCGGGTGCTGCACTGGGCACCCTGTGCCAGGCTGTCCTGTCCTGCAGCAGTGCCCTACACCAACACCCGACATCCCACAGCACTGCTCGTACATTGTGCCCCTCCAATCCCACCCCAGCACCCTTCTGCCACCCAGTGCGACACCAGGCCAGGTCCCTGCCCTGTGCCCTGCTGCCCTTCACGTTTGCTCCCTGGGAAGGGGCACATGTGCCCTACCAGGACACCGACACCACCGCTCTGTCCCCTTGGCACCCATGAGGGACACTCGCCCAGCGCTGCCACCCGGAGACCCTGCCCCCAAGGGTGCAAGTGTCGCCACCACCACGGTTAAATGGGTGCAGCAGCAACAGGTCTGCCAGTGCCCTGGCAGTGTGGGGGGTCCCTACGGACCATGTATTGGCTGATATGATGTGTGACCAGCCTGCTCAGCAAGGAGGCAGTGGGTGACAGAGAGCAGGCACTGAGGGGAGGCTTGGGGGGTCCCAAGGGTGGGTGGGAGCAACCCAGATGTGCCACATCCCTTGAACAGTTCAAGGCCAGGTTGGACAGGGTTCAGAGCAACCTGATCTAGTGGAAGATGTCCCTGCCCACGGCAGAGAGTTTGAAACTGGAGGATCTCTAAGGTTTCTTTCAACCCAATCCTGGGCTGCCAGGAATGGCAGAGCAGAATCTCATTGCCCTCAGTACCCTTGGGATTTCGGGAAGGGGACCAACTTGCAGAGCTGGGTGCTTCACCCAGCTTTACCCCAGCAGAGCCAGGCCCGTGGTCCCCCCAAGTGCCCGCGGTGCAGCTGCAGGAGCCTTGCCTGCTCGTGTTATTTCCGAGATAGCGCCGGGATATTCCCAAACACTGCCTCCATTATCCCCTCCCGGGCTCCCGGCACAAGCGGGAGAGTGACCCGAGCGTGTTTTGAAACGCAGCCCTGGCGTTAGGTACACAACCCTGCAGCTCTGCTTACCACGGAAACGCTCGGCCCGGCTGGATAGAGCGGCTTTTGATTGTGCGGGTGTCGCTCCCGGAACCCGCCCGGCCCCCGCCTCAACCGCTGCGCAACCGGCAGCACACGGGGGGGAAAACAGGGCTGGCCGGAGCCCGGGTGAAATCCCCTGCTAGGGAACGTCCTCAGCCACGCTCCAGATGGGCGTTAAGAGAGCACTGGTGATGTGGTTTTCAAGGCATCCTTTGTGGAAAAGCCAGGGCAAGGGGATTTTGATGGGTCTAATGCCGTGGCACTGGGGATTTCAGAGGATGGCTTTAAGGAGAGGCAAGATAACGCTCCCGGGCACATGGTGGGATTGTTGGGGTTGCCCTGTGCAGGGCTAAGAGCTGGACTTGGTGATCCTTGTGGGTTCCTTCCAAATCAGGGTATTCCAAGATTTTATGAGTAGCTGGAGAGATCAGGAGAGGGAAAGGTGGGGATGGGGGCTCCCAGCGTGGATTCAGAGCTATGCAGCTCAGTCCCCACTGATGGAGCAGAAACCTGGGCTGGCACCACTCATCTCATGGGTGCCCTGTGACACTCCCCAGGGCTGGCAGTGCTCCTCCAGCCCTGGGGCAGGCCAGAGAGGCTGGTATAGGCTGACTGTCCATGCAGGACAGCCCTGGCAGTGTAGGGGAGTCCCTGTATTGGCTAATACTGTGTGTGACCAGCCTGCTCAGCAAGAAGGCAATGGGTGACAGAGAGCAGGTGGTGAAGGGGTCTGGAGGGTCCCAAGGGTGGGTGGGAGCAACCCAGATGTGCCATCATCACACAGGCTGGGGCTGAGGGAGGTGAAGCCGGGAGCTCGGGGTGCCTTCAGGAGGTGACTCAGTTTCCCCACATAGACACGGACAGGGGGCCTGGCTGTCCCTTCCCGTTCGCTGGGAGGCCGGTGGCAGTGGTGGCAGTGGTGGCAGTGGTGGTGGTGGCCGTTGGGCTGGCAGCAGGCCGTTGCAGAGGCTTCCTGTTTCTGCAGGATCCGGCTGGCATTGTGCCGCACAGCGAGGGGGGCAGAGCCTCTTCTTGCACCTGCCCAGAGCATCTGCTAGGGAGAAAATCTCCATGGCAACTCTGCCGGTTCCTCCATCCCTGTTCCATGGGGGACAGGGCGCTCTGCCTCTGCCTCCCCCCACGCAGCTGGGATGTCCCCATGGTGGGGACAGGCCACTGGTGCCCTGGGAGATGGGCTCTGGGAAAGGGCGGCTTCACAGCAGGGCAGCCCCTTGCCATGGAAGCTGCTGATCCCTCCCTGTGGGGGCTCCGAGTCTCAGACCACCAGCGATGGGAGGTGAGGTCTGGGATTCACCGAATTTTAGGGGGCAGTTCTCCACTTGGCTCCCAGTTTCAGAGAAGGCAGGTGGTTTCCCTTCTTCCTTAACACATCCCATCAGGACACACTGAACCTTTCTGCGCCTCAGATGGAGCTGGAACCTTTGCCCTTTCCAAAGTGGGGAGGGAAGGAATTTTGGGGAGGTGGCATGAGGTCCCATAGGATTGGGACTGGGGGCTCCTGAGCCTGGAGCTAGCAGTGAGCCTGGATACAGGGTGCAAACTCCATGGTGTTCACATGGAACCTTCCCTGGGTGGGGGTTGTTGACCATCGTGGAGATCCCGGGCATTTCCCCCTCGCCTTGTACAGGTGCAGGGGAAGACACAGGAGCTGCTCTCTTGGGTATGGAGGTCCTTGCTTGTCTGGTGTCCCTTGGGAAGCTGAGCACTGTTGGTCCCCTCAGCCAGTGCCCACTGAGCACCCATCACCCTGCTCTGCTCTGGGTGCAGGGGCTCTCCAAGGGACCGTGGGTCTGGGCTCCAGGTGGGAACGGGGAGGGGCCAGGGAGGAGGTGAAGGAGATGGTTTTCAGTGAGAGTGGAGAGAAAAGGGAGGGAAATGCAGCTGGAGCCACAGAGACTCCTCACAGGCAGTGAAGGAAATACTGTTCTGTTTTCTTTAAGGGCTGGAGTGCCTGCAGTGCCTGCAAACCCTCTCCTGGTTCCAGGAGTGACTGGGATGCTGGGGGATAACCCCACCTGTCCAAAGGCCACCAATCCCATCAGCCCCTCCAGGCACCTGCCATCCCTGTGGCCCCAGCCTGGCTCGTGGTGCCTTTTCTCCTCCTTCCCCCTGACTTCCAGAGGAACCGCTGCTCCATCCCTGGCCTCCTCACTGCTGCCCTTCCCAAATCAGGTCATCCAGGCAACCGCTCAGCTGCTGGAAACCCACAGCCTGTGCATTTTTCCAAGGGGAAAGCAAACTGCAGTGCCAAGGAGTTGAATGAGGGGATGCCAGCTCTCACCCTGGGTGAGGGTAGGAGCATCTCCCAGCTGCAGACAGATCACCCCACTTCAGCAGGCCGTCCCAAGGTTTCCTTTCTGCAGCCAGGATACTGCCAGTCACCACACCAAGGGGCAGCCTCTGACCCAGAGGGTTTCCAGAGGGAAGATAAAGAGTGGGACAACTGAAGGAATGGCCTCTCTGTTTTATAAAGGTGGGAAACTGAGGCATGCGATGATTTAGGGACTCAGTCAAGCCATGTGTGACAGAATGCAGATGGCCCAAATCCCAGGCTCTTTCCTGAATTGCTGCTGAATTTTCCCAGAGGCAAAAAATAGAAATTTTGGATTGCCTCTGAAGCACCCATTGAGGATGCTGAGCCCTCAGGAAGAAGGGAGCAGACAATGGAAAGGATCCCAGGGCACCAACCAGAGCATGGGGACATGGTCCAGGCTTGGGGGAGAAGGACATAGAGGTGATGAAAGGACAAGGGAAACAGCTTTAAACTAAAAGAGGGGAGATACAAGTTAGATATTGGGAAGAAATTCTTGGCTGGGAGGGTGATGAGGCCCTGGCACAGGTTGCCCAGAGAAGCTGTGGCTGCCACATCCCTTGAATTGCTCAATGCCAGGTTGGATAGGGTTTGGAGCAAGCTGGTCTAGTGGAAGGTGCCCTTGCCCATGGCAGAGAGGTTGGAAATGGGTGATCTCTAAGGTCTCTTCCAACCCAAACCATTCTATGGTTCTATGGTGTCCTCCTCAGGCAGGGTACGGATATTTGGGATTGTCCATGAACTGGAGAGAGCGTCACCAGTGAGATAACTGTGGAGAATCTGCTAGGGCACATGGCAGTCCCTTCCTGGAGGTCATTCATGCCTGGAGAGCTCAGGGCAGTCTGTACAACCTGCCAGTGCCTTGTGCAGGGTCCCAGTTGTGCCAGTCTCTGTGACTATCTCCAGATTGGCCCAGGAATGTGCAGTGGCCAAAGCAGCACCAAAGCACCACTCCTGAGACGAGGACCCAGCTGCCCTGGGAGCCATAAATGTGACCCACAGCCAGGGTGGGTATTACTTGAAGGAACCTGGTTTCCACCTCTGGGCAGCAAATATCCCCTCTTGGGGCCCTTGCTGTGGGCTCAAGCCAGGTGCTGGGGACCAGGTGACCCTTTTCCTGGCTGCCTGTGGGACTTGCGCGCTCTCAGCCCAGCTTTGCCCCTCTCCCAGCTTACGTGCCAGGTGGTGGAAGAGTTTGGCCTTTGCTGCTTGTGGAGAACTGCCCATGTGTGAAGATAAAGCAGAGGGAATGTCACGTCCTGGCGCTGCCGTCTCCAGGAGCAGCCGAGGGGGCTGGGACGTGCTGGAGCTCAGCACGAGGAGCTGTGAGGGGCTGAGCTTACTGACTTCCAGACATCACCTGTGTGGTTCATGCACAGCAAAAGTGCCCCCCCCAGGGGTGTCTGAAACCCAAACCTCCTTCTGGAGGATTGTGTCCTCCTGCCCCATTGTGCCTGGACAGCAGTGGA
The DNA here is from genome assembly GCA_035584735.1 of Pseudotriccus pelzelni. NCBI lineage: Eukaryota > Metazoa > Chordata > Aves > Passeriformes > Tyrannidae > Pseudotriccus > Pseudotriccus pelzelni. The sequence goes on along the minus strand of JAWMRA010000028.1, from coordinate 3,294,843 downwards.
GGTCCCCAGTTGGCTGTGGAGGGTCTCACCCTTGCCAGGTGCTGGACTTTGTCAGGTGAGTCTGAACTGGGGAATTGGTGGTCTCGGAAGCAAGAGGCTTCCTGAGCTGCCCCACTGGCACCCGTGGGGTGAGTGGGGTCCTCCCTCAGAGCTGTGACAGGACTCCTGGACGGGGTGGGGGAGCTGGAATGCTTCGGACCTGGGCAAATGCTGGACAAAGTGTGCTCATCACCCCGATTGGGACCGGGATCTGCTATTTCAGTCACTGTGACCTCATGGTCTGTAGGTGCCTTTGAAAACAGCCCGAGGGTGGAGGCACGGGCTGGGTTTTAGCAGCGCTCCCAAACCTGGGCCTTGACAGAGCAGCACCACAGTCCCACAGACCAGGGCAATTCGGCACAGACACGCCGAGGAACTGAAGCTGCTGGATGTGGAGAGAGGGAAAACTTCTGATCTGGAGCATGCCAGAGCTCATTGTGGAACATGAGAACAGGAAAAGGTGGCAGAGTCCGAGAGGACAATGCTGAAGTCATCAGCGTTAAAAATGGCACCAAAATCAGCCTTTTCCCTGTGAAATAATTTGGCTGGGTTGAAACTGCTTTTCCTGATGGCAGCCAGGCCCTTCAGGGGTTAACAGCAACCCTGCTGAGAGAACTGTAAAAGGTGTTTCCGAAATATTTCCACTGGCCCATTGGTTTTATGGCCAGGAAAGGCAGGGCAGGCCGGCCTGGGCAGCAGGGTGCTGCCGGATGGACTTGCAGATGGAAACCAGGTTTGGGAAAGCAGGCAGGGATTCTAGGCTGGACATAGGGAAAGTCACCCAGTAGTGGGGATGGATGCAGGAAGGGACCCTCACTGATGTACCCCTGATGGAATGGGGGTGATGAAAGGCCTCCCTATGAGGCTGCTCAGACACAAGTGATGGGGTCGCTCCCACGTTGGGTTATGGGGGGTCTGGAGATTCTGTGGAAAGGATTGGTTTTTGGGGATTGTGGAGTCGCATTCAGTCAGCCTAATTCCCCCACCCTTGGCCAGTGCTGATGCTGGCACCTTTGCAGGACTCAAAAAAGGGAGAGGATGGGGAGGGACCTCACCCTGCTGAGGGTGGTCCTCAAGGCACTGTGAGCAGAGACCCAGGTTTGCAGCTCTGAAGGCCACAGGAGATGCCATGGTGCTGCCCAGGTCCTCCACATGCCCTGGGCTACTTGACTTCATCCATGTGCCCTTGTGTCGGGCTTGGACACGTGGAATCATTCAGGCTGGAAAAGCCCTCTAAGATCGTCAAGTCCAACCATTCCCCCAGCACTGACAAGGCCACCATTAACCCCTGTCCCCAAGTGCCACATCCACACGGCTTTTGAACTCTTCCAGGGGCAGTGATTCCAACGCTTCCCTGGGCAGCCTGTTCCAATGTCTGACCACCCTTTCTATGAAGAAATTTTCCCTAATATTCAATCTAAACCTCCCCTGGCAAATTTGACTCCTTGTCCTATTGCTTGCTACCAGGCAGAAAAGACTGACACCCCCCTGCCCCCTCCACCCGGCTCCACCCTCCTGCCAGGGAGTTGTGGAGAGTGAGAAGGCTCCCCCTGAGCCTGCTTTTCTCCAGGCTGAGCCTCCCCAGCTCCCCCAGCCTCTCCTGGTGTTCCAGACCCTTCCCCAGCTTTGTTCCCTTCTCTGGACACGCTCCAGCCCCTCCATGTCCTTCTTGAAGTGAGGGGCCCAGAACTGAACAACATCCTGAGGAAAACAGAGGGTGCTGGCCATGGGTGTCCTGGACACCCCAAAAAGCCTGTTGCAGAGAGCATGGCCAGCACCAAGCTTTGCTCTGGCCCAGGATGGATGTGCCAGACGTTCCCTCCTGCCTGATCTCCCCTTTCAGCCACCCCCATCCCTGGTGCTCACTCTGCGCCTGCTCCCTGCAGCTCTCCTGTGCAAGCCTTGGCTTCCCTCTTCCCTGTGCTTCCAGGCCAGGTTTCCAAGTGCTTTATGCTTAAGCTCAGGCCCAGAAATTTGTGTCCAGACTGCAGCAAAGAAACAGTAGCCAAGTCTGATTTGGGCAAAAAAGTAGATTGAATTCCCTGATCCATGCAGGCAGGACAGGAAACAGGAAAGCAGCCACGAGGTCCCCTCTCCAAAGCAACCCTGAATTTGGGGGGTGTCCAGCTGGGTCAGTGGCTGAGTGGGTTCTGATCACCTCTGGACCCTGGAAGGGGCATTCCAGGGTGAAGGATAAGTGAAGGAAAGATGGTTTTGCTGTGGTTTCAGCAGCCGTGTGAGTGGGGGGCTGGCAGGAGCCAGCACTCGGTGGCCAGGCCGGCCCGGACGAGTTGAGGGGAATTTTTATTTTCTCTTTGTGCCTTTTCTAGCTCTCAGAAATAATGAAATGCAGGAGCCAGCATTAATGCACCATTAAGACTGCAAATTTCAGCACGCAGCCATCAGGAAATGCAAATACTTGGGTCTACTGTCAGCGATGCCTCTGCCGTGGCAGTGGAGGAAGGGGCTGGCACGTGGCTGACCTTTGTTACTGGGATGAAATCCCCGGTGATGCTCAGCTGCTGGCTCTGCCTCCCTCCCTGAATGCTTCAACCCTTCCTCTTCTCACACCTACACCTGGGCTCATCCCCCCCACCAGCACTGAGGGGAACAAGGAGGAAGGAGGTGGCACAAGGGGGTGTTTGTGCCTGTCCATGGAGGGTCTTGTGCTTCTACCTGAGGCTTGGGGTGTTTCCAGGGGGCTGAGGGGAGGCAAACTGTGCCAGGGTTGCTTTGTCTGTGCAGGGAGGTGCCTGTCCTCAGGCCACAGAGGGTGACAGCCTGAGGAAGAGGAAGAGAAAGGCTGCAGGAGCCCTTGATGCAGCTGGCGAGCACTGCCTGTTCCACCTCACAATTGTACTGTGCGTCGCTGGCAGGGACCCGCTTTTCCATAAATTTGGGTGGAAGGGAGAGCTTGGCAGAGCCCTGGGCTGCAGGGAAGGATTTACGGCTGCTCTGGCTGCTCTGTGTTCTCCTTGCAGGGTCTCTTGCAGAAATACCCCACGGGAGGAGGAGGAGGAGATGGAGGAGGGAGCCCGTGCTGGCATCTGGCCAGGGATCAGAGTCCCAGCCAGCACTGGATGAGAGGAGGACGGGGGCTGGAGGAAGTGGGCTAAGAGGGACATCCTTGGTTCATCCATGGATCTACAGTGACCATGGGGCTGGGAGAGCTGGGGCAGCCTGGGAAAGCTGGGGCAGCCTGGGAAAGCTATGGCAGCCTGGGAAAGCTGGGGCAGCCTGGGAAAGCTGGGGCAGCCTGGGAAAGCTGGGGCAGGGTGATGGACCCCCATGCTGGGCTGGAGGAGGGCCCAGCATGGGAACGGCTAGAGTGAGACTTCCAGAAGTGGGGAAAGGGCGGAGAGACACCTCATCCACCTCTGGAAAGCTGGTGGCATCTCCCAGATCCTGCCTGGCCAGGTGCCATGGGCCCCAGGAGCATCTTGGGGCACCTGGAGCACCTTATCCCCTGGAACATCTCGGGGCTCCTGAGCCAACTCCTTCCCTGGAGCACCTCATGCCCTGGAGCACCTCAGGCAGGGCCACCAGCTGCTGTGGGTCCAGGTGGTGAGCACCATCCTCCTGGAACAGGTAACAGCTCACTTTTTTGCTGACAAGTTTGCTCACGTTTGCTGACAAGTGACAGGTTTTCTCCACCACCCTGTTGCCCCCTGGCTGGCAGCCTGGGAGGGGGTTCCAGGCAGTCCCCCCAGCTCGGGCAATGCACATCTGTGTATCCTTCCTGGAAGACATCGACCCCAGGAAGCATCTGGGCTGGGTTACAAGGATGCAAACCTGCTCTGATAGCTCCAGTTTGCTCCGGGTTATCCGAGGTGATGAGCTGCGCTGCCCCAGACTGCTGGGAGAAGACCATTTCCCCTCTTTCCACCGAGGTTTGAGTTTTCCAGGCAGCCTTAAGCAGCGCTGGAGCTTTCCCAGAGATGCCTCGTGGCTTTCCATTCTTCCCTTCTCTCCTGCCTGCTCTCCTTAACTCAAAAGAAGAGTAGCTTGAGGAGGGGGACTCATCCCAAACATCCCTCCTTTCTCCTTCGCAGCGAGCGCAAAATAGGTATCCGGCCACATTTCCAGATGGGAACGTGAGGCCTGGGGATGGATAAAGAGTTTTCTAAGGCTTCGGAGCAAGGTGTGGACAGCGCTGAGAATAGCATCGCGAAATCTCAACTGCCAAGCCCTTAGCCTAACCAGAAGGTTATTCTTCTTCCCTTATGCTCATACATATCCATTAGGATGAGACCATATGTGTGAGATGTAGATGAATTTCTTTCCTCTTGACAAGTCCAGTTGGTCTTCCTAGGTAAGGAGATGGTGGTCTGTTCCCATCCAACTCCAGGCTGGCTCTTTGCCGCGATTTCTTGGGTTGTGTCTGCCCCGGAAGGAATGGAGCTACAAGTTGGAGCTTCAGGCCTAGTTCTTCTCCACACACCGGGGTTTTTGGTGCCAGACATCCCTGGGGGGCTGTGGAGGTACCCCCTGGGTGCGGGGAGTGCAGGGAAGCTTTCAACAGCCAGCACCCAGGTGGGATAGGGCAAGGGGAAGGGTTGCTGGCTGGTCCCCAGTAGGGATCCTTGTTCCCAGCCAGGCCACAGAGGGTTTCCTGGGGAGGAGGTGGCTTCTCCCACAGCAGGAGTCCACCCCAGTGCTTTTTCTCTTCAGGTGGCTGCACAAGGTATCTCCCGGAAGACTGTGATGGCACCCTTGCACACCTCAGCTCGCCCAAGAATAGGGTGCCACCTTTGTAGTTGTACAATGGTGATGAAGGGTCCCTTGAAGATATAGCAAGGAGAGAACCTGGAGGTTTTAGGTGGTTACAGAGACACATCCAGTTGTTGCTCAGCCCCAGAGCTTCCTATCTGGAGGAAGAGTGGGTCCTTTTGACATCTCCCAGTCCACTAGAGGCTGAGGATCAGCGCAGAGCCCAGATGGTGGATGGGGTTTAGGTCGTCACAGCTTCCTGCACCCATGGAGTCAGCTCTGCCAGCTCCTTTCAATCCGTGGATCACGTGTCACTGCTGACTCCATTAAGGGCAGAGAGGAGCGTGGTGAGGTTGGGGTGCAGCTGCTCCAGTGTGAGGGCCAGGGGGTGATTGCTCCTCAGGGGTGGAGCTGGGAAAAAAAGAGACCAGCCCGACCAGAGAAGGCAGCCTTTGAGAGTCATAGAATCATAGAATCTTAGAATCCTGAAGGTTGAAAAAGCCCTCTAAGAACGAGTCCAACTCTTAACCCAGCATGACTGTGGTCACCACTAACCCATGTCCCCAAGTGCCATATCCACATGCCTTTTGAACACTTCCAGAGATGGTGACTCCACCACTGCCCCGAGCAGCCTGTCCCAGCACCAAAATCCTTCCTGCAAGGAAGGGTGTGCACGGCTCACCTCCACGTGCTGAAGGCTCAGCTGCAGTGGCGTTGACAGGAAGAGGGGATGTGAAAGAGAGGAAAATGCATCCAGGTGGGATCTCACAGCAGAGGGACCTACTGTGTGCCTGTTGTCAGAGGCCTCGTGACCCTGGGAGGTGACAGGGCACCACCTCCTCCTTCTGTGGCCCTGAGCATTGCTGGCTGCTGGCCCACCTCCACCGGCGTGTCTGCAGGGATGCTGCCACGAGCCAGGCCGTCTGCTGCACACTCCAGGCTTTTCCATGGCTTTCCATAAAACACTGATGTGCCCAGGTGACACCATCACCCTCAGGATCCCACATTCCTGAGGCTGTACATGCAATACCTGGGTGCAGGATCACGGGGCTGGAGCGCTGGGCAGCAGGCAATGACCTGGCTGCCACACTGGCCAGGAGGAGGCCAGTACAGTTTTCACCATCATTTCTCCACAGCTCCTGACTCAAGCCTGCCCAAATTAGCTCTTGCCGTAAGTAACCTTGATATTTCCAGTGGAAATCATGTAACTGGCACGTCTGGTTTTAAAATCGGGGTTGCCCCGACCTTTCCATGTCTCCTTGTTTGTGTGGACAGGCAGAAGAGGTTTGGGAAGCCCCATCCAGCCCCTCAGTCCTGGCGGTGAAGGCTCACGAGGATGGACATGTGGAGCAGGTATCCTCCTATTCCAGGTGCTGAGGATGAAGGATCCCATCCCACCACGAGGCTGGAGCTGGATTTGACGTGACAACACAGGGCTACCCAAGGGATGAAATGTGGGAGGACCTGAGCAGGGCAGGAATAATTCCCCCCTGGAGTCTGGCTTGCTCTGCATTTCAGCTCCCGTCTGAAGGGCAACACCCTGGTCTGAGAGTGGTTGTTTTCATGCCACTGGTGTCTCCCCAGACCTGGCTGCTGAGCAGCAGCTCGGGGTGAGCCAAAAACCCGCAGGCTCTAGGAAAGCTCCGGTGTAAATGTGACCCAGGACCGGTGTCCCCTGCCTGGCCACGTACCACGGCACTTGCTTGTCCCTCTGTCCTTGGCACGGCTCAGGCATTGCTTCCATGACCCCCAGCAGCGGACGTAGGCAGCACGATCCACCGGGAAAGGATGGGATGGGATCGTGCCGACGTGCCCCAGCCCCACGGCTGCCCGCCCTGCCTGCGCAGGCAGATGGCTTTTGCAGGGCGCTCCGGATGTTGGAGCCAGGCTATTTTGGACCACGTGGGCGTCTGAATTCCAGGCGAATCCCCGGCTCAAAAAAAAAAAAAAAAAAAAAAAGAAAAAAACCCCAACCCCTGCCAGGGTCCCCGGCGGGGGAAACGCTGCAGCTCGAGTGTCCTCGTGGTTCTCCTGCTGCCTGGCACGTAGGCGTGCCTGCAGCTCCAGCCCACCCGGCCCCGCGGCACAGACCCCCAGTGCCCACCCGCCCTTCCCCTGCCAAAGGCTCGGGCACCGGGGTGGCCAGGGTGTCCCTGGGCACCGCGGGAGCAGCTCCTCAGCCCCCAGGTCAGGGCTGACTGGGGTGGGGGTCTGGCTGTGCCTCCCTGCTGCAGGCTGGGGGGATGCTCTTCAGCCCCCAGGGCTCTCCACGCCGTGCTCCCCCCCTCGCTCCGCTGTGCCTGGGTGGGAGAGGGCAGAGGGAAACCGGCTTCCCGCCCTTCTCCCAACCGCCGGCGCGGCGTCTGTTTGCTTTGAGGCCCGGGTCCCTCCTGCCAGGACATTCCCGGGCAGCGGCCGCTGCCGTTTGCACAGCAGCCAGGGGGACAGCCCGGACCACCCCCGGCCACAACGCCTGCCCGGCACCCTCACCCCCCTCCCCCGGCACCACAGGAACCCACGCTGGGCCCCCACGAGGGATGTGAACCATCCAGTGACCCCGTGGGCAGCAGGGGTTTGTGTCCCCCCGCCCCCAGCCCTTTCCAGGAAGGGGTGGCCGGTCCCTGCACCGCTGTGGCATGTCCCCGGGAAGCGGGGCCAGCGCGTCCAGCGTCCGCCATGTGGGAGACAGCTGGGGTTAAAAATTAACACAGACAGACCTCAAGTAAGGGGCAGCGGGGGCCGGCGGAGGGGTATGTGCTGCCCAGGGAACCCCCGTCCTGGGACTCAAGGCTTGTGCAGCCGGGAAGGTGGGGACTCCCATGGACCCCTGGCGGGGGACAGGGGGCTGTGGTGTCCCCTGGGCTTGGCTGGGCACAGACAGAGCCCTGTGCTGCCGAGGCAGCCAGCAGAGCATGATGGTGGGTCACTCCGACCCGTGTTCTTGGAGGCCAGCACCCAAAAAATGCCGTGTGCTCCAGCTCTGCTTTCCAGCACCATCAGGGCCAAGGGATTTGTACTAGTCTGCCCCCAGCTCGCCAGAGTGGAGGATGTGTCTCCCTGCAGAGCATCTGGAGGACCTTGTCCAGCTTCTCACTGCTGGGTCCCACCATGTTCCCTCATCCAGCCCCCTCCCCGAAATCAGGAATGTCACCAAGGTCTGGGGCTCCTGGCGCAGCTTCTGGCTGGATTTGGGTCCTCTCTGCCAGGAGACACCCCACAGCCTGTGTGGAGGAGGTGACAAGCGAGTGCCAGCTCTGTAACCCACTTGGATGGCAGCGGCCAGGCCAGGGGAACTTGGGGTTGGGAACTTTGGAGGTGTGTTTGTGCTCTGGAGGTTGTTGGGACACATCTCCCACTCATGCAGCCTTGGAAGCCCTCCAGCTGCTGTCCCACGGTGCCCCACTGCCACCTGGGGTGGGGCAACATGGACCTCTGTGACCCCCCTCACCGCTGCAGGGTCAGGCTGCCCAGCATCACCTTCACGTCCCATGTCCCTCCGCAGTTATTCCTGGCTCCCTGTCTGGAACCAGGCAGAGGTCCTGGATTTGCTCCCTGACTGGAGAGGGGGTAGAGCGGACTCCACTGATGGAGCCTGGTGGCTCTGGCAGGCAGAGGGCAGGGCCAGCTCCGCTGTTTGTTTGCTGACATGTTTTCTGCCTGTTCCCTTGCCACCTGTCCCCATCCCCTGTCCCCTCTATCCCTGTGCCCTGTGTCCTCCATCTCCAGCACTGTTATTCTCTAGTCCTGTCTCTCTGTCCCTCTAGCCCTGTCCCATTTGCCCTTCATCCCTCTCCCCATTCCCCTCTTCAACCTCGTCTCCCTTCCCTTCCATCCCTGGCTCTGTCATCCTCTGTCCTTGTTCCCTCACTCTCTTCTTCTGTCCCATTTGCCCTCCATCCTCATCCTCCTGTTCCCCCCAGTCCCCAGCACACCCTGGGAAAAGACTCCAGTAGCAGAATGGAGGTTCATGGGTTGCATCCCCAGCAGAATCTGCCCTGTGCCATGGGAACCTGCCAGTCTGGGGGCACTGGGGGACCCTCCTCTGGATCTGGGGGAATCCCTGGAGCTGGAGCACTGGTGGATGAGCTGTGGGAATGCTGGGGATTCTGGAGGTTTGCTGGGGAGCACTGGGTTGGAGCCTCAGCTTTGCTGCTGCCACTGTCAACAAGTCCCCACTTGGCTCTGTGCCTCAGTTTCCCCTTTCTTCAGCGATTCTTGTCCTCGATAAAGGTGATTTGTGCTCATGGAAATTTTCCAGATACTCTGGGAAGTGAAATTCTGCTGCATTTGGGGATCTTCAGTGGGTGCCAAACTCCAGGTGCCACCGCCACAGGCCGTGCCCTTGACAAAGGGGACACCAACACCCTGCGGCTCCTGGTGGCATCGGGGAGTGGGTCAGGTCCTTAAAAACAGCCAAAAACAGGCAAATGAAATGCCCTTGGTGAAACCCACCTGGGTGAGCCGGTGTTGTGTGCTGGGCACTGTCACCAGCTGCGGTGCTGGTGGGATGATATCCCTTCTCCCATGTCACCGGTGTCACCCTCATCCCACGTGCCTGGCACAAGGCTCCTCTGCTCCTTTTTTGGGAGGGGAGTTGAGAGGCTGAATTGTGGAGCGAGGCAGGAGGGGAGGGCGCTGGGATGGCGGGCACAGGAGTTGAAGGGGTGCCCAGGAGGAGGGGGGCAGTGCCCCCCCCATCGCTGCCGCCCAGGAGGGAGAGTTTTTTTGGGAAGGCAGAGCATCGTCACAGCACCCGCATTTGCAAATCCCAGTGGCTAAATATGCGAGAGGCACATAATTAACGAGACGTGGATCAAATACAAACAGCGCATCCGAGCTCCTCGGCCCCCCCTCCCTCCCCTCCCGCCCCATCGCAGATTTTTTTTGTTTCCTTTCGAGGCGGGAGCGGGGTGGGAAGAGATTTCGCATTCCTGTGAAAAAAAAAAATCAACGGCAACACAAACCCAGTTTCATTTTTGTCAGGGTTTCTGCTTTTGAGAGGGTTTGGGTATTTTGCTGGCAACCGAAAAGGCTGCGGGAATTGGGGGTGGTGGGGTTTTTTTGGGCTGTTTGTCCCTGGAAAGCTGCTCTCGGCTGAGGAGTGGGGATTTAAGCGATTTTTTTTTAAACTTCCAATTTTTCAGTGCCCACCACTCAAAGGGGAAAAAAAAAAAAAAAGAGCCAACAACAACTCTCCCCCTCAGCAGCAAAAAATCCTGTCAAAAAGTTGAGCAGGAAACTTCTGGGCCAAGCCTGTTCCCCCCCCCTCCCCACCCCCGCGGGGCCAAACCTCGGGATTTGTCCCCTCCCTCCCGGTGACTTATCGGGCCATCGATTATTTGCTGTTTATTCAGGGGGATCTCAGCGATGTCCCGCCATGGGACCACGAGGTCTCTCTCGGTGGCTGCGGCAAGCCCAGGGCTCCGGGGCTCTGGATTTGGGGTTCCTCACCCCTGGACCAACACAATGTGCACCCAGGTGTGGTGGTGAGATGGGAGGCGCTGTGAACCCCAGAGTCCCCCCACTCACACCTTGGCTGCCTCTTGCTTTTGGGACCTGCTGCCAGCTGCACCCCACGGGGGGAACAGAGGGGTGGGGCTTCACCCAGATGGATGGGGAACACTCTGCGGTCACCCCACGGAGGGGAGGGACAGAGGGATTGACACCTCACAAGGGACACAGAGAGATGAGGTACTTGCAGGGGGACACCCCACAGTAGGGACAGAGGCATGGAGCACATTGAGGGGGTCCCCCACGGGGGAGATGGACAGAGGGGCAGAAGGAGGAGAAACACTCTGGGGTAGGGGGTGCACACAGGAATGTCACTGCTCAGGGCACAGATGGATGGAGGAAGGCCCAGCAGGGTGACACCCCACAGGGGGGATGGTGACACCCCACAGGGGAGGGATATGTGGGGAGTGGGGGGAGCACAGTGGGGTGACACTCGTGGGTGTGTCTGGGACATGGGGTACACAGTGGGGTGAAACCCACAGGCGACATGGTAGTACGTGGAGGGGCTACAAACACGGTGACACCTGTGGGGGTGGATGAGATATAGGGGGCAGAGTCCAACCCCATCCATGTGGGTGTCTGGGAGACGGGGGTTGGCACACCGTGGTGACACCCGGGGGGTGGCTGGAACACGGGGGGACACACCACGGTGACACTCGGGAGGGGCAGCTGGGACACGGGGGGACACACCACGGTATGGTGGTGTGGGACATGGAGGGGGACACATCCCAGCAACATCTGCGGCGGGTGGACAACCCATTGAAGGCACAGCACAGTGACACCCGTGGGGGCGGCTGGGACACAGGGGAGGGGGTGGGCACGCCGTGGCTACCCCCGTGTGTGCCTGTGTGGGTAGATAAGCCGGGGGGGAGGGGGGTCCCAGCGGGGTGAACCCCATGGGGAGTTGGATGGGGCACGAGGGACACATTCCGGTGCCACCCGCGGGGGCAGCTGGAACGCAGCGGGGTGACACCCGCGGGGGCTGCGGGGACCCCGGGGGGGTGGGTGTGTACGCGCACGGCGAGGGGGTTCGGTCCGTGCGGGGTGTGTGTGTGCGTGTGTGTGTCCGTGCGTGTGTGTAAGTGTGTGCGGGGCGGGCGGCGCGCGC
>JAWMRA010000028.1:3167183-3279130 GCA_035584735.1 Pseudotriccus pelzelni | reverse complement strand
GTGGGCTGGACAGTTTGTCCAGAAGGATCCTCCGAGAGACAGTATCAAAGGCTTTACTGAAACCCAAAAAGATCACATCTACTGGCTTTCCTAGATCAGGTAGGTTGGGTTGCCCTGTCACGGAAGGAAATCAGGTTTGAGGAGCAGGACTTTCCCCTCCTGAAGCCGTGCTGGCTGTGCCGGCAGCACCTGTCAGCTCCTCAGCAGCCGGGCCCCAGCGCCACACCGAGCCTTACCCACGGAGAGGGGCCATGGAGAAGCCACTCGGATTTCACAGACCAGCCTATAGTTAGTAACTGAACCATGAAGATTAAGCCTTGCATGTCCTTCAGCTCTTTAGGAGTTTTTTGACACGGGAATCACAGGACAGCTGAGCATGTTCTGCAGGGATCTGCACTGGTACAATCAAACGCACACCTCACACACACACCCAGTGAAAACGCAGCTGCATCGAGGGATGTACAGCATGGACTGCTGTCTTTAGGGGTCCAGGAAAGAGTTTACACTGACTGATGATGTCTCATTTTCAAGCAAAACCAGGAATCACAGGAAAAGCAATAATGCATTTAAGTCCCAGGAATGATCAAGGACATTTAATCCTCTCTCAGGTTTCACTTGCGTAAGGTTCAGTCTCCAAAAATCTGAACCACTCTTAAAAAAAAACAAAAAAAAAAGTCAAAATCATATTATCACAGCTGTCCTGCAAAATAGTGTAATGGCACAAGGTCATTTTATAGGGATAACAGCTGGGATAACACACTATACTTGCAGAAAACCTTGAGCATAAAGCTATGCTACAGTATTTGCTTGATTTTTACTTTCTTATATTTTCTCTTTGCAAGTGTTCTCCCATTTGCTGCCCAAGTAAACTGATGATAAAGCAATATCAAACCAAAACTGCCTGTCTATTTTGGCACGGCATGACAAACTGCGGTGCTCTCCTCGCTGTGCCCTGCACGCAAGTGCCAGACATTTTTCTGCTGTAAATAAGGGTCTTGTCCAGGTTATGGGGTAGAAGAATGTAAAGGGAAAGGTCCGAAATATTCAGACAGAATTCTGAAGCTTAAACTTTCAACATAGTTCTCAAAGCAACGCGATGATATCAGCTCCCAAATAGCCTAAGCAGAAGTCCAGCACAGTGGTAGCTGTCTCAGGCTACGTAACAGGCCTTTCAAAAGAGTATGAAGTAACAGAAGTGAAATGTGTTTGGCAAGATGCCACCCCTCAGATGATATCCCAGCCTCACGGATACGTACAGTGCACAGCAATTCATCAGCTCATACTATGTGGCACTGACATTTCTTGTGTCAAACCAGAAATAGCTTCAGCAAGAGCAAATTGAGCCCCACAAGTGGAGGCCAGTAAGGCTTTGGTTTGTTGCACAAACTGCAATATTTACCAAAAAAAAAAAAAAAGAGGAAGACCAAGTTGAGGAACAACAAGTGGACTTTCACGTTCACCAGCAGCGCAAGGAAAGCCTTTTGGGAAGGGAGGAGGCTCAAGATCGGGGTTCAGAGAACAAAAACCACACAACTGTTTTCCAAGTAAGGTGGAAGGAAGTACCCAACTGGACAGACTTCCTCCCAGGATGCAGCACGTCACCACTGTTCCCTGAGCCTTCAAATTCCACGAAAACCTCGAGTATCTTGTCCTACAGAACTGTACACCCCAGCCCCCTGCACAGAGCCCAAAACACCACAGCTGGACAAAAAACAGAGGGACCCTATCAGAACTCACATTCTAAGCAGCAACTTGAATGGGTCAGAGAAATAAAAAAAGGAAATTAAAAAAAAAATGGAGCACAGGAATAGAAGCACAAAAGTTATTTCAAAGAATTGAGCTATTGAAGCAGAAGAGCTGTGATAATCAGAGTCAATGCTGACGCAATCCTCCACCCTTCCTGGGTAACTGGAACTCTTAGAGTTCCAACATTTGCATGCTGGACTACGCAAATCAAATTAAGACATCACAAATATCCCTTCGGTGGCCAAACTCCACGTCCATGCAAGCCAATGAAGCCAACAAACTAAAACATCTGCTATTCCACTTCACAGAACACACTTTCTGTGTCCAGAAGAACCATAGTGATCAGCTCCTTTGGTCTCCAGTGGAACAAAAGATCCCAGACTGCCCTTGGATTTTAACTCCTGCTCAAGGGCTGCTTCAGCCTGCTTTGCTAAAAGCCCAGATTTCAGCAATAAATTCTCTGCTAGAGGCTGGAATGGGCTCCAGGAAATGCCTTGTGTCCTTGGTGCACAGATCACACCAACTGGCAGGGCAGCTTCAGCCCCACAGCTGGGACAGGCAGAGCTCACAGAAATACCCTGTCAAGCTTAGGCAGGACCAAAACAAAAGTTCAAACAGAGTGACTGAGAGGTGTTCAGAAGAAGAGCAGCCTCTCAATCTATATTTGCACAGCCACTAGTCCATGAAGAGTTCAGTTTTTAAATACTATCATAATGCAAATATTTTCCTGCCGGCGCCTCTGCCATCCCCGGCGAGCCAGAGCTGCCAGGGCACCTGGCTGGTCATGGAAAGGAAAACAGGACTCCCAGAAGACTGTGGCTCCTGCAGCTCCTGCACACAGAAGAAGGCTAAATGGCTTAGGACACAAAAAAAGGTGACTCTTACCCCTAAGGAAGAGGCAGAAGCAGAAAAATGCAGTTTAGCCATCACCCAAACACCCCTTGCTCCCCACATCTGATTCACAGGCAAGACTACTTTGCCACAAAACACCAACACACTCACACTTCTAAGGTATCTGGAGGGACTTTTCCACATGGAAGTGTTCTGTACTTTTGGATTTTATAAAAGCCTTAGAAAAACATGTTGACTCCAGAATTATCTTCTGCTCTTTACCTGTCTGCTCTTTGACAAACCCAAACAGAAAAAAACCTTCTTGAGACATCTCATGACTACTCCAAACACGAGTGTTTACTACATCCACAGCCTGCCCGGGTCAATCAGTCGCCTCTTTGCAAAGGACCAGAACGTGTCTCCTTTTAAGGTGCCAGTCACCAGCATCCCCACCAAATCCAGCACTTAACTCACCTACTTGGAAAAGCTTATTTAGTGGGAACCAAGAAGGGCACTGTCACTCTGAACAGCTCCATTAGCCTGGGTACAACTTCACCTAAAAAGCCTCAGCAAAAGGCAAAGCACACACCATTCCTGGCCTCCCCGTCCTGCCACCGCCCTACAGCTCGGCCTGGAGATTGCGTGGGCTGATGGATCAGGACACTTGCAGCCTGACCCGGCTCCCTGCTCGGCCCTGTGATCATCCCCTTTGACAGGGAGAAGGTGGGGTAAGCAGGATGGGGGAGAGGTCGATACAATCACCCCTGTTGGCAGCAGTCAGAGCAGATCCGCCGTTTCGCAAACCACATCCCGAGATGAGCAGTCATCACTGTTACCCAACGCACGAGAGACAGGAGACAGGAAGCACAACACTGGAAAAATCCTGTTTCTCAAATCAGAAACACAGAAACCTAGTGTGATACTTGCCAAGCAAGCACGTGGTTCAGATTTGAAACCACTTGGTACGGTCTTCTACCAGAGGCTGCTGAAGTCCCACCAAAGTGTGTTGGGAAAATTAATCAAAACACCTCCAGTTTGGTTTAAGGTGTTTCTTTTGACAGCCACACATGAAGCACATCTTCAGTGCGCTGAGAGCACCCACACAAGCCTTATGCTCACTTCCAAAGGTTTGGAAATATCCAAGCCATGGCATTAGATCCATTCCTTGGCACGACTCTGCAAAGTGAACCATACACAGAGGGCGCACACAGGCAATTACTGACTCTGGACAGATCTGTGGGAGCCTTCTCACAAATGCTATTTGGCATCAGAGTGCTGCTCTGCTAATCAAGATTACAAACTTCCCAGAGATGCCTGACTGGAGCATCAGGGCTGGGTGCTGAGCCAGCAAGCAAAACCACAGAAAGGCAACATCACTCATAACAGCCCTCCTTCATGGCAGCCAGTACTAACCCCAAGAGGTAATACCCAGTAAGCCTCACTGCACTCCCAGGCAGATTGCTGGAATTAAAAATGGAAGACAAAGAGAAAAAGGAAACAACTGAATGTGCTCTTTGTGAAGGGGAGAGATCCTGCCCAGGGAAGCAGCTGGAGACCTCGTACAGACACAGGCTGGGGGCCTCAGAATCACAGTCAGGCTGGAAAAGACCTTTGAGATCATCAAGTCCAACCTATGACTGAACAGCACTTTGTCACCCAGACCAGAGCACTGAGTGCCACATCCTCAAACACCTCCAGGTATGGTGACTCCCCCACTGCCCTGGACAGCCCATTTCAATGTCTAATCACCCCTTCTGTGAAGAAATTCTTCCTGATGTCCAACCTAAACCTCCCCTGCTGCAGCTTAAGACTATGTCCTCTTCTCCTGTCCCTTGTTTTCTGGGAGCAGAGCCCAGAGAGTGGCTCCACTCTCTTGCAGAGAGAGAGGTCCCCTCTGAGCCTCCTTTTCTCCAGGCTGAGCTCCCCCAGCATCCTCAGCCACTCCTGGTGCTCCAGACCCCTCCCCAGCTCTACTGCCCTTCTCTAGACACGCTCCAATGTCCTTCCTGAATTTGGAATCGCCTCTGCCCACACACAGAGCCGGGGTCACCCCCTCTCCCAGCGGGTACTCACATCCTTCCCACGCCCTCGTACATGCGGGTCTCGTCCACCAGCATCATCACCTCGGTGTCGGTGAGGTGGGCATGCTTCTTGGTCTTGCTGAGCTGCTCGATCTGCAGGTCAGCCAGTTTCACCTTCTGCTGCGTGTCCATCACCTTGGCCTGCAGCTCCGTGAAGGCCTGGCCAGGGGAGGGAGGGAGGCAGAGTGAGGGGTGGGCAGCGGGGGCACAACCAGACCAGGGGTGTCCAGGAGGGGATCAGCCGAGGGGACACGTTGGGAAGGACACGGGGGTAGGGGGACTGAGGACACGGGAGACACGCATGGGTGGGGAGACACAGTGGGACACACACGAGACGCATATGGATAGGGGAACACACGGTGAAGGGACACGGGTGAGGACACACACAGGGAGCAGGACACGGGTGGGGACATACGGGTTGGGAGACATGGTGGGACACACACGCACGGGTGGGACATGGCTAGGGGGGCACACACGGACACACAGGCAGGAGAACACGGGTGGGGGGGGAACACGGACGGGGGACGACACACGGGTCGGGAGGCGACATGGACAACACGGGGGACATACACACGTAAGGAGTGGACACACGGTGGGAACATACACGGGGTGAGGGGACACACAGGGGTGGAAGGAACCCGGGGGGGGGGAGGCACATGTGGTGGGGGGACACGAGGGACACACACGGGTGGGAGCACACGCGGGCGCGGATACACGGACAAGGGGACGCGGCGGACGCACACACGGGCGGAGGGCACGGGCGGGAGCACACATAGGCAGGGGGACACACGGCAGGGGGCACGGGAGAGACACGCACACGGGCGGGGGTCTCGTACCTTCTTCAGCTCCAGGTCCACGGGCGCCGCCATCTTGTCCCCGCACGGCGCATGCGCGGGCCGAGGGGGCGGGGCCGGGGGCTCCTGAGGGACCGGCCGGGGGTCCCGGAGGGGCAGGAACATCCCAGGCCTTGGAATCGCGGAACAGCAGGGCGTGGGAATGGCCCTTAAAGACCACCTAGTCCCATCCCCCCACCGCGGGCAGGCACACTTTCCACTGGACCGGGTTGCTCCAAGCCCCCTCCAACGTGGCCTTGGACGTTTGCAGGGATGGGGGCAGCCACAGTTGCCCTGGCCAAGCTGTGGCAGGGCCTCGCCACCCTCACAATAAACAATTTATTCTGTGTGTCTAACCTAAATCCCCCCTTTTTCCGTTTGTACCCATTACTTCTTGTCCCTTCACTACAGCTGCTGACGGAGAGTCTCTTCGCCGACCTCCCCTGCAGATCCTGGGAGGTGCTGTGAGGTCTCCACTCAGCCTTCCCTTCTCCAGGCTGAACAGCCCCACTTTTCTCAGCCTGCCTTCACAGGGGACGTGCCCCAATCCCCTTATCAATGGCCAGAGCGGCCTCCTCTGGACTTGCTCCAACAGTTCCATGTCCTTCTTACGCTGGGCACACCAGAGCTGTGCATGGCACAGGGGGAGGATCCCCTCCTTCGACCCGCTGGCCACACTCCTGTGGGTGCAGCCCAGGATCCCATTGGCTTTCTGGGCTGCGAGTGCTCACTGATGGCTCACGCTGAGCTTTTCATCAACCGTCACCCCCAAGTCCTTCTCCACAGGGCTGCTCTCCATCCCTTCTCCTCCCAACCTGTCGGTGTGCCTGGGTTTGTCACCACCCAGGTGTAGGACATCATGTTTAATTTGTTGAACTTCATGAGGTTCACATGCTCCCACATCTCCAGCCTGTCCAGATCCCTCTGGATCCATCCCTTCCCTCGAGCAGGTGATTGCATCACACAGCTCAGTGTCATCAGCAAATTTGCTGAGGCTGCCTTTGATCCCACTGTGTCTCCAGCAAAGGTGCTGGACAACAAGTGGAACAAAAGGGAGCATCTCTAGGACTGCCAGCCTTTCTTAGCCCAGTGAGGCTCAGGGAGCCAGCCCACTGATCCAGCCAGCTTCCCAACATCTCCCTACATCTCCAAAGCATGTTTGCCACCTCTTGGCCTGTTAAATCCCCACCCATGGGCAGCCCAGCCTGCACAGGGCCTGGATATGTCCCTGTGGGGCAGGAGGAGGGCAGAGAGCAGCTGGGCTCTGGGAAAAAGTTCCAACTGTCTGCTGAGATGCTTTCCAGCAGAGTTATTCCCACCAGGATGCTGTGGAGCCCCAGGCAAGTGGAGCTGTCCACCGGAACAGGCAGAAAAGCTGCAGGGCTACAGCAGCTCTGGGAAAGTGAGAAGAAGCAGCAGCCCAATGAGGCAGGAACACAGCCCTGGGGCAGAAGGGCCTCCTGCACAGCAGCCAGGGGCATTATTTTCTTAAGAGACTTTGAAATTACCAAAGTTTGGAGTCTCTGGTCAAACTGGCATCGCCACAGCACAGAGAGTCACATTTGCACAGTCAGTAACTTGTTTCCCTGGCTCTGAGACTGGGTCACTGCAGCTGCTGAGGCTTTAACTTTCCACACCATAACACTGTGGTGGCTTCTCGCTGGTCACAGCTGTGTCCTTCAGCCTCATCACAACAAGCACTGGAAAGCCCAAGCCTTGCTGTGTTCCCCCTTCCCACAGACCAGGCTTTGCCAGCACAAAACACAGCTGCACAAAAGGAATGAGCATACACACCTTCTAAGCACCCTTTGTGCTCACTGGGAGAGCTGTTATTTCATACTTTGTCAAAGCTCAAGTTTGGGTAAATTAGTCCAAAAAGCTCTGCAGAGCACTCACAGCTCAGCTTTTGTGCACACTGCAGGAAGGGGGGAAAGCAGCAGCTCAGCTCTCCCCTTTGCTCACTGGGGCTGCCTCTAAGCTCTCTACCACAGCCAGCATCTCTCTCTAATCTCAGCTCCCCCCAAGGAAAGGGAAAAAAGTGGTTTAGAGGTTACTTTTACTGCAAAGTCATGAATCACTCCTGGGCCACCATCTGAAGTGATGCTTTGTGGATGGAATGACTCCAGCCCCAGGAGCCTGCAGTGGCCCCAGGGACAGCTGGGATGTCCTACAGGGAAGGTGTGAGTCCACCTCTGGCTTCTTCTTCACCAAATCATAGAATTATTTGTTGGAAGGAACTTATAAGATCATCCTGTCCACCTTTCACTAGACCACGTTGCTCCGAGTCCCATCCAGGCTTGGCCTTGAACAGTTGTAGGGATAGGGCAGCCACAGCTTCTCTGGGCAACCTGCGGTGGCTTAAAACCAGGAGCCATTTGAATGGATCAGCAGCCCAAGTATCTTCACTCACACTGGAGGTAGCTTTGCTTGGTGAGCAGACACACAAACATCACACCCTTCCCAGGACATCAGCTGGTAAAGATAAAGCAAATCTCAAAAAAAAAAAAAAAAAAAAATCCACTGGCTGCAGAGGATGGATCCTGCCCCCAGCTCCTCAGATCCCCTGCTCCCCAGGGATGGCACCAGCTGATCCATCAGCCCACACTGCACATTCTCTGCTGCTGTTGGCAGTACCCCCATCAGTAAGGTCTTCAGAATCCTGAATCCTTTCCACCTCCATCATTAAATTAACAACCTGAGCATTTGTTACAAAGTGTTATTTATTAGAATATTACATTGCACTTAAAAAATAAGGGAGGTCTGACCCCTGTCATCTTGAACCTACACCAAGGATGCAGGGCCAGACCCACAAATAAATATAAATACTATGTACAGTTTATCTAAAATAAATATATAATTTAAAATGAAAAATATCTTGTTAAATAGCTGTTACCCACAACCCCCCCCCCCCCTCCTGCGGCGAAGGAAGCCCCGAGCCCGGTGTCTCCTCCCTTTCACAGTTTGTTCCTCGGCACTGCAGCGGACGGACAGCCGCAGGGCAGCCGGTCCCTCCCGTCCCCGCAGGTGGCCACGAAGCTCCTGCAGTGCCTCCGCTGGCCGAGCGGCCCCGCCGCGGGTGCCGTCCTGGGTGCTGCTCCAGCGAGCCCCCGACGTGCCGCAGCCCCGCTGGTCTCGCCTCTTCCAGGAGGTAGAAGTGCGTTATCAGTGCCGACTCCTGCAAGAGAGAGGCGGGAGAGCTCACAACACTGTCCTGGGCTGCTCTGCCCACTGAGCACCGTGGGGTAAAGGCGCTGGGTCCCACCCAGCCCGGCCGGAGAGCCCTCGCACCCACCCAAGCCCCAGCTGCCACTCACTGGCTCTCTGGGCTGCGCCCAGGAGGATGGGAGCCAGGATACCCGGGAGAGGTGGGTAAACATCCCACCCTGTGTCCACCGTGCTTCCCTTCCGGGGACCACGGCACTTTTTCCCCTGGTCACATCCAGCCCTGTAACCCCCAGGGCAAATGGAACGGTGAGCAAAGCCCTGTTCTGAGTCTCCTTCCTGAAAATTCAGCTCCAATGAACAGCTCAAGATCCCACTCCCAGTGTGACGAACACAGAAATTCTCCGAAGGCATTACTTCATCTTTACAAAGAACAATGACTTTTTTTTTTTTTGGAAGACAAGGAGCTGTGATATGTATGGCCACATCTAATGTCAGGCTTTGGATCAGGTCAGAGGAAGCTTGACAGCTTTTCAGCACCCAGCCCTGCAGCCACCCCTGGGGTAGAGCACAGCCCTCACTCACTACCCAGCCAGAACATGGCATGGGCTGGCAGCAAGATCCCCCTGTGCCCAACTGCAAGAGCATTACTTGCTCTGCTGCAAGTAACAGGCAGAGTGGGAGTGAAAAGGAAAGGGGTTTTTTACACATATGTATAAATAGAAGCAATATCTAAGGAGGGGAAGTGACTCAGAGGGTCAGAGAGGGAGCAGAACAAGTGGGAAAAAAAAAAAACCAAAACAGAAGCAGCTTCCTCACTGCCTAACATCCCCAAAGCATGGAGCACTGGGGCAGAGCAGGGACTTGGAGACAGAAAGGAGGAGGTGGGAGGAATGAAGGAGTCAGAGAACAGAGACTTGGGCAGAAAGGCAAGGAAAGAAGGTTGGAGCCCCACAGGGCAGTCCAAGCCCTCTGGCCAAATCCAGCCAGCTGCTTCTCCAGGCTTAGGTTGCCTTCAGCACTCCTGCCTGGCTCTGGCACGGGATCCACACAGCAGTCCCAGCCAGCGTGAACAGCAGAGCCCCAGATGTCCACCAGCCCCACTGCTGCCCCGTGCCCAGCCAGGGGCTCACCTCGCCAGCACCCGGCATCCTCAGTGATTCACAGTGATGCCCAGCTTGATTTTCTCTTCGTTTTCTACATCGTAGCCACCCCTCTTGTGACACCTGCGAGGCCAAGCAAAGGGATGCTCAGGGCAAGAGGTCCCCGCCACCCTCCTCTTGCACGTGATCTCCCCAGGGACACAGATTCCGAGAGTTCCGCCCCGTCCCGCTCACCTGAGCATCAGCAGGGCTGCAATGATGACGAGACACAGGGAGGACAGGACAACAGCAACCACGGCCAGAGCCGTGGTGTGGTCGTACACGTTGGGCGGGTGCTCCACCGGCAGCAAGAGGCCATGGCAGCGCTCTCCGTGATACCCTGGCTGGCATCTGGGAGAGAAGGAAAGTCATGGAGGTTGGTGGTGAGCAAGCACAGGAGGTCATTGTATCCCCCACACCCCTTGGCAGGCAGTATCTCTCCCTGGTACTGGGTAAATTAAGTTTCTCCTGCACCAAGTGAAGTCTCCTAGAACGGTTGAGCTCTCCACCAGCAGAAGGCACCAGGGTCTGTCTCCTGCCAGTCACCCCCAAGCAGAGCCAGGCTGCCCAGACCACCTCTGGAAGTAGGAAGGGAGCAGTGTGGCAGCTGGTCCAACGCTTCCCATGGAGCTGGAAGTCCCTGCACACCCTGACAGCAGAGAGGTGCCCTGTCCCTGCAGACTCGGGAGGTTACTCATGTAACAGAAATAACGCTCCCCGCAGGGCTGAGAGGCTTCCAGCCCTTCCCAAGCCACAGCCCACTGATGTGACCAGATATATATATCTGTCTATATCCAGCACCACTGACCCTCGGGCTGATGTCCAAGCCGGGTTTAGCCCAGCCCTCCTCCCAAGCTCATAATGGCACATGCCAGTGTTACCTCCCAAGCACAGCAGCAAGGCTGGACACAAGTCAGAGGTGCAGGACCCAGCCGAGCAGCATCCCCACTCCACCCCAATCCCCAGGGACCAGCCCAAGGAAGCAACACTCCAAAAGACCCTGTGACACAGGCAGCCAGCCACCTAGAACAGCCACAACTTAGTGACACGCGTCAACATGAGGCCTCTTTAGGAACAGTTGGCCACCGTTCCTAAAAACCATGATGGCTCTGGGAGATGTCACCCAGGGATGGGCCACCATGCTGCAGAGCCCAGCCAAGCCCCAGGTCCCTCCTGCTTGCCCATGTCCCAGGACTCTTGGCTGTCCCAGTCCCAGGCAGGGGTTCTGCACCCCACATTCTGTTGGGTCACCAACACAAACTCAGTTGGCAGAGATCTCCCTTCACTGGCAGTCCCAACTCCCCCATGCAAGAACTCAACTTCATGGCAGTTTCCACACAGAGAAACTAGGGGGCTGGAGGAGCTATGCAGAGCTTGATCCCTGCGGATTGCAGGGCATGAGATCCTGTGGGCACCATAAGCCAGGGAGCTATTATTTTCCCTGGGCTCAGGGCTGGTGGCTCAGAGGATTGATAGTGAAGAACAAAGCCTCTTACATATCTGCCAGCTCAACTCCTGCCCACGTAAGCGGGGATCAAATGTGCACCCCTGGGCATTTCCCATGGTTGCAAGTCCTGTATCAAGGTGTCCCAGCAGCAGGCAAACGCTCTCTCCTCTGCTTGCCTCGTCTAGTCCCTTCTCTCTACCTGTACCCCAGGGGCATGGGCCAGTGGGAGTACACAGCCCTGTCCTTCATCAGGCCAAGGGACAGCTTGGGCATGGCTTTGGCAGGCTGTCCCCAAAGCTGCTACCTGCAGTCCTCCTCACTGGTGCTACAGCAGCTCATCCCGCCTGCACGGGTACACCCCAATGGCTGCAGGAGCCCTAAGCTTTCAGGATGCAGGGTGGCGGGGTCAGGATGAGGTCTCGCAAACCAGACCTGCAGAAGCCCTCAGCTGCCAGACTCCCACCGTTCTGCAGCCCTCAGCACCACAGGTCTCTGCGCAGCAGCTCAGCCGGAGCTCGCCGTGCCAGCAGGGAATGCTGGATCCAGGGCCACGACGGGCTTTGGTGGGGCATGGACATTGCCCAAGAAGCACAAGGGAGAGGCCAAGTCATAGAGAGAGAACACGCACTAAAAATATCCTGTCCATTTTTCCTCTGCCCAGCCCAGAGAATTGAAGGAACCGTGACTAAGGCTCCCCCGGCACAGGCACACGCCAGCAACTCACATGCAGGAGGGAGCTCCCAGCTCTCGGATGTACTTGCACTCGCCGTGAATACAGAAATCCTTGTACTTCCGCAGGCACGGGTCTCTCTTCTTCCCCAGGCCTTTGCCTTTTCTTCTTTTATTGCCGTTCCCTTTCTTCTTGGGAGTAACCAGGCCTTGAGGCTTTGACAGGAAGGCAACTGGAAAACAATTTGGGAAGGAGAGAAGGGCAGTCAGGCCAGCTCCACGTGCCAGCCGGAGGGAAGGCAAAGCCACATCCCGGGACTGCTGCGATTGCTCAGCCCTGGCTCCCACTGCCCTTTGTGCCGGGAGCTGCCCCCGAGCCTGGGGCAGAAGGGGAAAAAGGCATTTTTTTCAGCTCCTCACAAATATCATGGCCTTTCTGATTCATAAGAACAATTCTCAAGGAAAGAAAGGAGTCGGGCAGGGGGAACAGAGCTTTATACATCTCAAATGCTGCTATTATATGCACCAGTTTCCACTGAACACAGAGCATTGCTAATTGCCCCTTTATCTGGCCTTTATTTCCCTGATGAGCGCAGGCTTTTCTAAGACCCTATTCATGGCTGTAATGGACTCTCCTTTCCGTGGGCACAAGGATGCCTTGCTCACCCCAAGGCAGGATTAAAAGAGCAAGTCTGGCTTAAGTTTTGGTTTTGCAGAGCCAAAGAGGTGGGTAGGGAAGCATTCCCATGAATTACAACGGTATGTTTTAATTGTGGTGCAGTGACCAGTGGTTTTTGGTGCCAGGCCAGCTCCCTGCTGGGTTGGTGGGAACTAGAGCACCAAGCTCCTTGCTCAGACACAGCCTAACAGTAGCAATGGTAACTGGAATGGTTTTTAAGATGTGGAGGTGGCCAAAAAAATCAGCTCCCAGCCTGATCTCACAAGGTGCTGAGGTGCTAGAGAGCGCTCTCTGCTCTAAGAGGGATTTTTTAGCTCCTCCCAAACCACAGCACTTGATATCTCCGGTGAGCCCAGGAAATGTGCACTAAGCCCCAGGCTGCTCGGGGAGGAAAGGGCAGCAGAGTCCAACCTGACAAGCTGTAACCTGCCCAGTTCCTTCTCAGCCACTTCCTGGCTCCTGACAGAACCAGGGCCTGCCATGCTGGCACACACCGGTTGCGCACCTAGCAAAGTTATTTCAACATCCACTGTGCCTGGAGAAAACCGATACTCCAGGAAACTCTGCGGCTTGGAAAAACCCCCAGATGAGGCTGTTCCTTCCCCGGCCCTGCGGGTTATCTCCCGGCCACAGCCAGCAGACACACAGTGCTGCTGACCCCCCCAGCCACCCCCTCTCCCCGGGGCTCTGCCCCTTGGACAGCCAGAGAAGGGTGGGAAGGTCTTGCCGGTAGGAAAAGCGGTCTGGCCAAGGTAGGCCGGGGGTGCTGCCTCCCTCCCCGTGCTCAGGTACCCCGGGGAAGGTGCCTTCACACGAAGGGCAGATCTCTCTGACAGTAGCTCAGCTCAAGGCATCGAGACAGTGCTCTGACAGTCACCAAACCCTCCTGTTCCTCCCAGCCTGCCCCTCAGCCGGGGATCAGCCCAGGCCTGGCAGATCGCTTGCCCTAGGACAGGGTCTCCTCCTCAGGGAGGACAGAGGAACAGCCTGGAGCATCTCCCAGCGGGAGGGCACCTGACTTTCCCAGAGGCTGAGTCCCCTCAGCGTGAGCAGTTCAGCCCAGGTTTTTTGTCACAGTCTGCTGGCACAGCAAGCAAGCAAAGAAAAATATGGGAAAACATGAGGGTGAGCCGTATGGGGCAGAGCACACTTCTGGTGTCAGGTACTGCCCTCGGCGAGCCGCGTGTGCCAGGCACAGGTACAGGTACGTGTCAACACCCCCCAGCCCGCGATGGGCGCCGTCCCAGCCCCACGAGAGTCTCCGGGACACTCTCGGGGGCCAGCTCGGGTGGGAGGAGCCCCGCGTGGGTGCCCGGGAGCCCCGTGGAGTGGCAGTGCCCCCACCGCCCCCGTGCCGGTTGACGAGCCCTGCCGCGGAATGAGGAGCAGCCGCGCGTGGGCGGCGGTGAGTCACGGCGGGAGGGCAGCGCGGGTCCCCGGGCACGGCCCCCCCGAGGGGCTCTGCCTCCACCGACCAACGAGCTGGGACCCGCGACCCCTGGGACGCGGACAGCCTCTAGCACAAGCACCGCTGCTTTGTGCTGGTGCGCTGGCCCGACTCGGGGCTGCTCCCACGGGCGCTCGGTACCCGGGAACCGTCGCAGCGCCCTCCGAAGCGGAGCCGGAGCCGCCGTCTGGGCACCCGAGGCTGAGCTGAGCCGAGCATAGCCCGGAACCTCCGAGCCCCCCGGCTGCAACCGCCCCCAGCTCAGCCCGCCCCAAAAACCCATCCCCGTCCCGGCACGCCCGTCCCGAGACCCCATCGCGTCCCGGCACCCCCCGTCCCGTCCCTACCTCTCGGCAGCTCGCTGAAGTCGTCCCCCGAGGCCGCTCCGCCGCCCTCCTTCTCCGGGCTGCCGCCGAGCAGCGGGGCCGTGGCCGGGACCGGCGCTCCCCCTCCGCCGCCGCCCTTGTGCAGCACCTCGTTGTGCAGCTCGTCCCGGCGCAGCCCGCCCGCCGCCGCCGAGCACACTGCGGGGACAGCGGTCAGAGGGGGGGCTCACTCACACTGCCCTGCCCGGGGCACCCCCTCCTCCCCACGCGCGACCGGCACCGATCTTCCCGCCCGCTCACACCCGGGGACCCTCCGCCCGGGACCGCAGCCTCGCCCGGGACCGCGTTGCCCTGGTCCATTCCCCGACACGTGTCCAGGACCCTCCAGGAGAGCCCGGCACTGGGATCCGTTGTCCAGGACCGTCCCCACGCGTGTCCGTACCTGCCGCCAGCAGCGCGTGGATCAGCACCGCCCGCCCGTCCATGACCCGCGGGCAACACGTCCAGCCCCTGTCCCGCTCCGCTCGGCCCCGCTCCGGTGCCCGCTCTCCCGCAGCGCGGCCCCGCACCGGGTAGAAGGCAGCGGGCGGCGGGGCGGGGCGGGGAGGGGCTGCCCGGCCGCTCCGCCCCCGGGAAGGGTTTCCCCACCGCCCCCGAGGGGGGTCCCGCCGGCCGGGGACGGGAACAGGGCCAGGGCTCGGTGGGGTCTCCTCGCCCCCGGAGAGGCCAGGACCTGACCAGCCACGGCCGCCCCGATGCTGGTGGGCGCAGGGTCCCTGCGGAGCGCAGAGGGCAGCCGAGGGACACAGCGTTTCCAGCCTTTTCCTGTGACTGGAAAGTGTGGCCTCAGGCAAGGGCAGAGGAGGGGAGTCCCACTGCACTCCATGGCCCCAAGCCCTGACGGCGGGGTGCCTGGGGTGGGCCGGGGATGCCGGCGAAGTGAGTGCACCTCGAAAGAGGAGCATCAGGTGAGAGGCAGGACCTCATGGGTCAGGGCTGCACCTCCCTCTGGCCCTGACAGTGGACAGACTGCCATCCATGTGCCATCCTGCGCATGGGAGGTGGTGGCAGCCAGAGATGGTAGCAGAGACTCTTTCAGTCCCCAAGGCCACCTTTGTGCCCCTATAGAGCCCCTGTGACTGATGGAGTCACAGCCTCATCTCACAATCCCCTCCCAGCCAGCCACTGTCCTTATCCCCATCCCAGCCCTCTATGCAGGGGCACTGCCAGCACTTCCTTGTCCCCTTCACTGCGCTGGCAACCATGTGTTGTGTTTGGCCCAACCCTCAGCCCAGGTGAGAGCCCAAAGAACACCACTGATGCCAGCACTGGGCAAATGCAGAGTCCTGTCCTGGCTCCTGTTGAGGCTAGCCACGGCCCCTGGCTGGTTCCTCGAGGTCCCAAGCCCCCAGCCCACGGCTGGTTTGGGCTCAGCAAGGCATGAGCAAAATATTCCTGCCATTGTTGTTGGCGTCTCCAAGGAATACCACCGGATCTGGCACCCCCCGCTCACGCCCTCCTCTTCTTGCTCAGACTTGACTTTTGCAATTGTTTGCTGGATGTTTTTCCTTCCGCCTCCTCCGGCCATCAGCAGTCCAAAGCCTTTGGCAGCAGAGCGAGGGGGTAACCTGGGTGAGGGGCTGTGCCCCTGGGCAGCCCTGCACCCTGGATCCCGGTCCCTGAATGGAGATGGGATTTTTGCCTGTGCCAGTCCCCTGGCACATCCCCAGGGCCAGGCCAGGCGTGCACGGGTGGTGTGTGCAGGCAGCACTTGCCAGCTGACCTGACACTCCGGAGAAGGAGGCACCGGCTCACGTCAGCAGCCAGGGAGGCTGTTGGCACAGAGGGTTGGCAGTGGGCAAGGGTGGGGGGTGTGTGCAGGCTGCCAATTCTGCCTGCCTTCTGCTGCCTGCCTCTGCTCCCTGCCCCCTGCCTCTGCCTCCTGCTGCCTTCCACAGCCTCCCCTGACCCCTGCCCAGCTCTTGTAGCCCCTCACAGCCTCCCTGCCTGCACCTGCTGCCAGTCGTGCCCCATCTCATGCCAGGAGACCATGCTGGGGCAGCCCCCACAGGAGGGGGGGTGGCTAATACCTGGGAAGGTTTGGGTGCCTCATGGTATCGCTGATTGATCAACCACGTGTCCTGCTGCCAGGGGTCTTCCTGTGTCCCCCGCTCTGCCCAAGGGCACCACTCCACGCACCATGGCACCCGCTGGTATCACGGAGCAAACACTCTGGTGGGCACCCAGGGCCTGATCCTTGGCCTCAGCTCCAGTAAGGCAGGTACCAGAACCCCAGAGTCCCACATGCCCACCCTCTGCACTGTCCCAAAAATGTGACACTGCTGGGGTGGTGCCTGGCCCTGGTCCAGCTGCTCCTGGGCCAGATCCTGCCAGGGCCAGCAGGCTCCAGCACAGCCTGCCCGTGCAGGTGCTGTGGGTGTTTGTGGTCCTGCCACTGTGTTTGCACTGCACACAGCCCCGTGGTTTGTTTGCAGAGGGCCGAGGGGGCTGTCTCGGTGATGGTGGCCCTGCCATCTCTCCATCCCTGGCAGGGTGCTGCAGCTGTGACCACATCTTTTCTCTTCCATCTGCTCCTCTGCCACAGCCCACACAGGTGCCCTCGGCACAGGCTGCAGTCCTAACACCCTTCTGGCCCTTGTCATCACACCCTCATTCCCCTGCTCTGGATTTGCTCAGCGGTGCCACATCCTTTCCCAACGCATGTCCCCACATCCGCTCTCCTAAGGAAGAGCTGCCATGGGCACAGCACCTTGGCACAGTGACTGATGCTGCCACCAGCTCTTCAGGATTGGCCCTGCCATCACCTCACCAACGCCTTGCAGGGTGCAGGCAGGACTGGGGACACCCAGGAACAACCTTGTCCATGTGGGGCACCTGGAGCAGGCAGGTGGGTGCCCTGGTCCCCAGCCCAGGTGGGCAGCTGGATGTGGCAGGACCCAGCCACAAAGGGTCCTGTGGGGCTGACCCTGCTGTTTTGAGATGGTTGTTTTGGGCTTGGCTTCTGTGCATTGGTTTGTGGCCAGTTTAAACCAGTTCACAGCTTTTATAAGGTGTGGGATGAGTGGGATCCTGTGAGTGCCAGAGGGAGCCCAGGCCTGTGGCTGCCAGTGCCGGTGGCCGTGCAAGCCCACATGCCTGGGGCGGGTGGCATGGCTCTCCAGGAGGCAGGGACCTGCTCCCAACCCAGACCAGACTGGAGCAACCTCGGAGCTCCCTCACAGGCTTTGGGCTGCAGCATCTTCCCCTCCAGGATGGCTCCAGCGGCCAGACGAGCAGATGCTGCCCCGCGGCAGGATGGGGGGGATGTCACCTGCCCCCTGCTCTTCATCCAGCTGAACCAGCTCCTCAGCACCCCGGAGGGGCTGGAGTGGAGGGAGATGGCCAGGTAGGCAAACCTGCGAGGGCCACGCGTTGGGAGTCCAGCCTTCCAGCTCAGCTGGAGCCCAGGGCATCCCCCGGAGCCGGTGGTTCCTCAGCCTCATCTCCAAAGCAGGGCTCCGGTGCCCGCGCTGCGCTGACTCATTTCATGGGAAAGGGCAGGGTATCAGGCAGGGCGGGCAGTGACCCTGCGCGGGCACAGCGCCCTTCCTCCTGCTCCTCTCTGCTGCCTCTCCAGGGCTCCAGCAGCTACGCCGGGGCTGGGATGTCCCGTACCTCACAGCACCCCTCCTCTGCTCGGCAGGGGCACAGGGACGCGGGCCACAAGGGTCTGGGAACAGCAGTGCGTCTTCCCTCGGGGTCGGAGAGTCTGCAGGGGATGCCAAATCCGCCAGGCTGTGGCTCTGCCCAGCCCCCAGCCCCCGTCTCCCCGCACGGCTGCCCTGCCGGGCACGCTCTCTCCGTGCAGCACGGCGAGCGCCCCGCGGCAGCGCGCCCACCCCGGGGGACAAAGGGAAGCTCTGTCTGTGCCCGGCGTTAAAATATTTGGCATGGCCCGAGCGTGGAAACAGCTCAAGACACTTCTGTTCTGACTCCAGCCAGCGCTGCTAATGGCAGGGCCACCCCCAGTCCCGGCGCAGCCAGGGGGTGGGTGGGCTGGGAGCAGCCCTGGGGAGAAGGGCTGGGGGATGCTGGTGGGTGACAGATGGGACATCAGCCGGCACCGTGTGCTCACAGCCCAGAGAGCAGAGTGTACCCCGGGCTGCACCACGGCAGCGTGAGCAGCAGAGTGAGAAGGGGGTGATCCCCCCTGCTCTGCTCTGCTCTGCTCTGGTGAGATCCCCCTGGGGCACCATGTCCAGCTCTGGGGTCCCCAGCATAGACAGATATGGGCCTGTTGGAGTGAGTCCAGAGGAGGCCACGGGAATGGTCTGAGGGCTGGGACAGCTCTGCTCTGGAGCCAGGCTGAGAGAGCTGGGGGTGGTCAGCCTGGAGAAGAGAAGGCTCTGGGGAGACCTGAGAGCCCCTTCCAGTCCCTCAAGGTGCTCCAAGAGAGCTGGAGAGGGACTTTGGACAAGGGATGGAGGGACAGGGCAAGGGGTGAGGGTTTTAAACTGCAACAGGTCAGAGTCAACTTGGACATAGGAAGGAAAGAAATATTTTATGCTGAGGGTGGGGAGAACCTAGCACAAGTTGCCCAGAGAAGCTGTGGCTGCCCCATCCCTGGAAGTGTCCAAGGCCAGGGCTTGGAACAACCTGGGTCCTGGAAAGTGTCCCTGCCCATGGCAGGGCATGGAATTAGATGAACTTTAAGGTCCATTCCAACCTAAACCATTCTGTGACTCGATGCAGGGGCAGTGGGGTAGGAGAGGCAGAAAGGAAGAGGTGTTGGAGCAAAGAGGTGGCTGGAGGAGGAACCACCTCCAGAGATGGCCAGTGGGAAATCCCAGTCCAGTGGGGAGGAAACAGTGGATTTGTTCCTGCTCAGCAGTGGCTCTGCTGTGGGATCAGGTCTGCAGCAGCCTTTGCCTTCAGCAGAGGGACATGTCCTGGTGGGGAGGCTGTGACTCCCCATCACAGGGAACCCACTGGGGCAGCATTAGGGCATGTGGGCAGGGAGCAGTCTGCATCCCTATCCACGTCCTGTGTCCCTTGGGACCCCCGGTGGGGCTGGAGCCCTGGGAGAGCTCCAGGGAAAGCCAGGCAGCAGGACAGTGTGACCCCAGTGAGTGGCTGAGGGCGACCTGTGGGTCCCACTGCCTTTGGGAAAGTCCAAAGGGCACGTTTACCCTGGCATTGGCCCTCGGGTGCCTGACATCCACAGTCACAAAGCTTTCGGGTCTGTCAACATCTCAGTGCTGATGGTGTGCCCTGCCCCATAGTCTCTCCTTCTGGGGGGCTGAGGGGGCTGGGGGTGCATCCCTTAAATCTTTGGAGTGATTTCATCCCTGTTTGTGTTGTCCCTTGGCTTTCAGGCAGGTGGAGTGTACTGGTAGTCTGAGATGACAGCCCTTGCAGCACATGGGTGGCAGCCTGTGATTATGTGGATAAAAGGATTTTTGAGGTCGGAAGGTTGTCCAGAGGCTGCCTTGGTGTCCCTGGTTTCCACCATTCATCGTTGTGGCATGGAAAGGGACTGGACTATCAGCTCCCAGGCTGTGGGCTCACTTTGGGATGTCTGGGTCTGGCTCAATGTCCTTGTCCTGGATTGCTTGTAGCAAAGCATCTTCCATCACCTGAGCTTGGACACCCTTTGTGCCAGGAGGATGAAGACCTGTCACCTCCCCACAGTGATGGTGACAGTGTGGTGGCCTGGGTGTGGGAGGGTGTGTGTCAGCTGTGACCCTAGAACTGGTGGCAAAGAATGAAAAAAAAAAAAGCTGTTTTCTGATTTTCCAGGCAGGATGTGCTTTTCCATCCCCACCCTCCCAGCTCAGAGGTGGGAGCTGGAAAAGGGCTCAGGTCACTGGCTCTGCCCTGTGGCAGCCTTGTGATACTTCACTGAGGGCTTGATGTGGGTGATGGATGGGACCTACCCTGTCATTTCTGGGTCACTTCTGAAACAGACTGATTGTCACCTGGGTGGTGGCAGGGCTGGGAACAGTGCTGTCCTGGCCTTGTGAGTGACTCCAGTGGGGTCTGGGTGGCTGCTGCAACCCATGAAACCCCCAACTGACCCTGGCATAGCTCTGGTCTGCAGGTGCTGACCTCCCTGGGGATGGCCTGGGCTGGAGTGAGGGTTGGGTTTGTGCTCTGGTGTGATGAGATTGGGTATGTTCCCCTTTGGCTTCCTCTGGTGCCGCTGTCCCTGGCCACCTCTTGGTTTGTGGGTGGTTGCCCGTGGCTGGAGGTGGCCCTGGCTTTGCCTTTGCAAACCTGCCTTGAGTTCATGCTCCAGCTCTTCACAGCAATATCTGGGCAATATCTGTCTCCCACAGTGTTCCTTATGGAGTCTTCAGCTGTGCCCAAACAAGCAATGCAGCTCCATCCACTAAACCCCCAGGTTGTCTCCTGGTGTCCCCAGGGGTCTTGGTGTCATTGGTTCCCACTTCTTTTTGCTGGGACTTGACCTTGTGGCTTTTGTGCCTCTTTGTTGCCCTCAGAGACTGGATTTTGGGGTCCAGATCTGAATCTTGAGTCCTGTCCTTGCCTGAACGTCCTGAAGGCTAAGAAGTTCTCACTTGAACATCCTGGCCCTGAAGGGTCCCAAGTGTTTGCTTTTACTCCTCTGGGCCCACTTGCTGCTCGGAGGAAGGTTCCTGCTCTCCAGCCTCTTCTGGACCTGGAGCAGGAGCAGGGAGGACCATTCATACCCAAGGAGTGTTGATGTCTTGGGGATGGCAAATGAGCTGTGCCTACAGATGATACTTGGAAGCTCTGTGGGACTCACAGAATGGCCTGGGTTGGAAAGCACCTGAAAGCTCATCTTGTTCCAACCCCTTGCCATGGGCTGTAACACCTTCCACTAGCCCAGGTTGCTCCAAGCCCTGTCCAACCTGGCCTTGGACGCTTCCAGGGCTGGGGCAGCCACAGCTTCTCTGGGCAACCTGTGCTGGGGCCTCTCCACCCTCACAGGGAAAAACTTCCCCCACTATCCCCTCTAACCCTGCCCTCTGGCAGTTTAAAACCCTTGCCCCTTGTCCTATCATGGCAGACCCTGGTGAAAAGTCTCTCTCTACCTTTTCTCAGCCCCTGTTATGTGTTGAAAGGTCTTTCAGCAGGTCTGAATCTCACCTGGGCCCTGGCGAGGTGAGGGGTGGCAGTGGCTGGTGACCAGGACGTGGCAGCGGGTTGGGTTGTCCTTCTTCCACTTTCCTCTCCTTCACCCCTGCCCAGTCCTGCTGGGATCACAGCAGAGAGGTGTATCCCAGGCACCCATCGCTCCTGATGTCCCTGTGGCCACTGGAATCATAGCAGGGAAGTAGATTCCAGGCCCCCATCGCTCCTGGTGTCCCTGTGGTCACTGGGATCACAGCAGGGAGGTAGTTCCCTGGCACCCATCGCTCCTGGTGTCCCTGTGGCCACTGGGATCTCACCAGGGAGGTAGATCCCAGGCCCCCGTCGCTCCCGGGGTCCCCGTGGCTGCTCCCTGCCCTGCTCCCCGCTGCCAGCCGGGGACTTTTCCCCCAGTTCCCGCAGCGGGTGGGAGCGCTGGCCGGGAGAGCTCCTCCTGCCCTCTGCTTTACCTTCTGCATCTCACTAATCTGATGACCGGAGGTATGCGAAGCATTTCAAATATGGCCTCGTTAGCTGGCTCCGGACAGAGCACGCAAGAGCCGTTTCTTCACACTCCTATTCCAGCCGGCTGTTGCCGTTCCCTCCTCCCACGGGCATCCCGCTGCCGGCACTGGGGTTGGCAGGACTGGTCGAGCCTATCCTGCTTGTTCCCTGTGTGTCCTGGATGTGTCCTGGTGGCTGTTGGGTGGGTGTTGGGTCCTGTGGTGATTTGGGAGCATCGTTGGGTGCGTGGGCGAGGGGCGAGTGCGTGCTGGTGCTGGGGAGCAGGGTGTCCTCTCTGCCTGGGTGGGTGCCCAGCCCTCCCTCAGCACAACCAGCCCGCTGGAAGGACCTGGAGGGGATCCCATGGCATGCCTGATGGTGGCCTTGTGGCTCCCAGGGAATCTGATAGGCATCAGGGTGGGGGATGTGGGATGGTGGGTGCTGGCTGGACACTGAACTGTGAGCGGGCTGTCCTTCCCCACCTTCCCCTCTGGCATCCATGGGAAGCACCCAGTGCAGGGAGTGAAACTGGGGGTCATAGTGCAAGTGTGGGCACAGGGAAGGGGGGGACCCTGGGATCCCCAGGGAATGGGTGCTGTCCAAGAGGACTGCAGCCCATCTCCCTCCAGCTCTCTGGGATGGTCCTTGTAGTGCTGTGCCCATGAGGGTGCTGTGGCACCCACCTCGGGGTCCCGTGCCTTTGTCCTTGGGGCATCCCATCCACCTGTCCATCCATGTCTGTCTGCGTCTCCCCATCCCCTCCATGCCCCAGCTGGCACAGGGGAATGCCCGCTGGAAGGGGCTCCATTGCACCAGCACTGCTGTGCTTCTGCCTGACCCCAGCACCAGCTTTTGATGTCCCCAGTGTCCCCTGCCTCACCACGGCGACAGCGCGAGCCTGGCACCACCTCCCCATCCCGCTATTTAAAGGTGGGGCTGGGGGCAGAAAAATAAACGCGGAGGACGAAGATGATGATGATGATGATGGTGGTGGCTCTGGCCTCCCTTGGGGACAGCTGGCCCCGCGTCGGCGTCCCCGGGGAGGGGATGCCGTGGCCTGGCACAGCCGGGCACAGGGCTGGGAGCTGGTCGCCAGGCGTTTGCGCTTTAATGCATCAGGACAGCTTGCAAATTCCAGGCTGGCGCGGCGAGGTGCCGGCCGCGGCCGAGCGTGCGCGCTGTCGCGGCGGGGGCCGCGCTGCCAGACCCGGTTAGCTCCCTTATCTCGGCCGCCGCCGCGGGGGGACGGGGGTCAGGGCAGGGCTGCTGGCAGCCCCTGCCTCCCACCCTGCCGAGGGGGTCTGCGCGGCCCCCCCGCTGCAGCAGGGGTGGGGTATGGTGAGGGCACAGCGGGAGGTTGGCGTGGGAAGGGCAGGTTTGTAGGGATCCCTGTCCCCCCGGCATCCGCAGGGACCCCCGTCCCCTCTGTCCTCCCCCTGTCTGCAAAACCCTTCTGCAAGGATCTCTGACCTCTGCTTCTGCAGGAACCCCTCTCCTCTCTGTCCCCACCATCTGCAAGGGCCCTTGTCCCCTCCTTCTGCAGGGAACCGTGTCCACCTCGTCCCCTCCTCATCTGCAAAGCCCCCAGTCCCTCTTCTACAGAGCCCCCTGTTCCCCCATCTGCAGGGACTCCTGTCCCCCCATCTGCAAAGCCCCATGCTCCCCCCAGCTTCAGGTATCCCTGTCCCCCCTTCTGTTGAGAACCCTGGCCCTTCATCTTCAGAGCCCTGTGTCCTCCCATCCACAGGGATCCCTGTTCCCTGGAATCCATAGGAACCCTTGTCCCCCCTCCCAGGCCTCCCTCTGCAGAGCCCTGGGGTGATTCCCAGTCCTGTCCCTCCAGCACCAGGGATGACCTGGAGGTTGTTCAGGGACAGCCATCTGAATCCCAGGAGAGAGGGTGACCTGTTATCTCTACAAACAAAGGGAAACTGAGGCAGGGAATGTCACTGAATCCTTTCTGAGAAGCAGTTTCTCATCCTTTCCCTGAATATTCCCCAAATATCTGAGCCCATCTGTCGAACCAGGACCCCCAAGCTTTGCCCCCTCTCCCCGCTGCTGCGTCACCTCCCTCCTCCCCATCCTCACATTCAAGTCACTTAAATAAAAAAAGCCTTTAAAAACATGTATTGCCACCTCGCTGGGAAGAATTGCAGTCACCTGGAGTGCTAATCCCGAGGCACCCTGGGGCTATGGGTGCTCCCCGGGGGTGGAGGGGGAGGAGGAGGGGGCCCTTTGCTTTCCGAAGGCGTGGGGGGATTAGCGGGAGGATTGGTAAATCTGACCCCAGGTAAAGATTAAGACCCAAAAAAAAGGAAAAACCGTTGTGTTTTCTCCCCCGTGCTGATGCACCGTGAAGATTAAACTGGGATGAATCCATGCGGCAGCCGCGTCGATCAGGGGGTGGGGGACGGCAGGGAGGGATGTGAGGATGGGGCAGGGAAGGGGGGTTGTGTCCAAGGCTCTGGAGATGCCACAGCTGGGGGAAAATGGGGGAGCTGGAATAAAATAGGGGAGCTGTAAGTGAATGGGAGGCCTGGAAGGCCAGTGGCCAGTCCCTCGGGGTCCCCAGGCTGCCTGTGGCTGCTGCTGGGGAGGGGATTTTGGAGGGGGGACAACCATACCCATAACCACTGACAGCATAATCCTGGAAATAGCTGGCACTGGGCTGTGTGTGGGTGGCTTCAGCAGCTCATCCCAAAGGCCGATAGGTTTATGGATAGGGCTGGAAAACACCCTGGCAGCGGGGAATAATTCCCCCACCAGCAGTTGCCCCCACTAAAAGTGGGATGTTCTCTTATCCCACTTGAGCTCACTGGTCTGCATCCCACAGACCATCCCAGCACGTGGCCACCTCCAGGGACCTCATCTTTTTCCAAGCCCCCCACCCCTCACAGCTCTGGGGCTGGGGGAATGGGCTTCTAAGAGGGTCCTGGGAATCTTGTCTCTCCTGGTGGTGACACTCCCCTGGGAAGTGCTGGGAAGGGGGACAAGGGGCTCCCCTCCAGGACACGGAGTGGGGGACACGTTCCCTCCCACAGCCAGGGCACTCCCATGTCCCCCTGGTAAGGGAGGGGGGAGATGCTGAGACCAGGGACAAAGGAAACTGGGGAGACCCCTCTGGGCTGTCTGGCTGTCCTGCAGGACCACGTGACCAGTATGTGTACTGGGAGGACACTGGAGTGGTCATCCCTGGGGTGGACAATGGAGTGGCTGACTCTTCCACTGGAGATGAAACTTTTTTGGGGGGCTGAGCACTGGCTTGGAAGTCAAGCAGCATTTTGGGGTGTTGAGCTCGAGGGGCTGAGCTTGATTTTGGGGAGCTGAGAACTGGCTTGGTGGTCAAGCATCATTCTGATTTGGGGTCAAGCACTGTTTTGGGGGGTTGAGCACCATTTTGGGGGCCTTGAACCCCACTTTGGAGTCTGAGCTTTGACTTGGGAGCCGTGCACTGTTTTGGGAGGCTGAGCATCAGCATGAGGGTTGAGCACCATTTTGGGGGCCTTGAACCCCACTTTGGAGTCTGAGCTTTGACTTGGGAGCCGTGCACCATTTTGGGGGGCTGAGCACCAGCTCAGTGGGTGAGCACTGGTTCAGAGGGCTGAGCACCATCTTGGGGGGTCAAGCACTGTTTTGGGGCGGGCTGAACCCTCAGGGGCTGAGCGCTGGTTTGGGGCTGAGCACTGTCTCGTGGGCTGAGTGTTGGTTCAGGGGCTGAGCACCGGCCTGGGAGTTGAGCACCATTTTGGGGGGCTAAGCTGGTACCATCTCAGAGGTCAAGTACCAGTTCAGGGTGTTCAGGGGTTCAGAGCTGGCTTGTGGGGGCTGGGCATGGTTTTGGGAAGCTGAGCACCGGTCTGGGCACCAAGCACCAGTTTGGGTGGCTGAGCATCATTTCAGGTTGAGCAGCAGTTTAGGGGGCTAAGCACTGGCTCTGGGGCTGAGCCCCAGTTTCAGGGGTTGAATCCTTCCTGAGAGGGCTGGGGAGCAAGCACCCTGCTGAGGGTGTGCTCCTGTCTCACATCCTGTGCTGGGGGCTATTTGGGCCAGTGTGGGGGTTGTTCCTGCTCTGCCTTTGCTCCCTGTCCTCATGACAGGGTGGCCTCGGGATGGGGAGTAGCTGAGAAGCTGGCTCTGGGTCCTTTCACTGCACTAAGTGTGTGGGCCCATCCCAGCCCTTCCCTGCCTCAGTTTCCCTCCTGCAGTGAAGCTCTTCAGGGGTCTCCCCTGCTGCCTCCTCCCCACAGCATTCCAGCTGCTCTTCCACTGCCACGGGCATCCTTTCCTGGACATGGAGGGATGGGAAGGGTCACCTCACCCCCATGCCCAGTGTTTGGATGCTTGGCATCCCTCTGGGTGTTCCCCTAGGGGCTCAGGTGTGGTGGGTGTCCTGGTAAACCCTTGCCCAGCCAACTCCATGCCAGAGCCTGACCTGCTCTCACAGTGGTCCTGGCAAACAGGAGTCAAATTTACCAGGACTTTCTCCTGGGGCAGAGGTGGCCCTCAAGCTGGTGCCCACATCGTGGTGCCAGTGTGGGAGGGTGGGTGTGTGTGTGGGTGCAGGAGCCACTTATCCCTGCTAGCTGAGCTGCTGCCATTGGAGCAGGGAGAATCCCAGGCCTCCCTCCTCCCAGTGGGTGGGGGACAGATCCAGACCAGCAGGGTCATGCCGGTGCCGTGTCCTCACAGGCTTCCTGCGATATGTTGGCACTGGGAGCTGGGCAGGGTGTGACGATGGTAGAAGGTCCTCTCATAGGAGAGGGATGCCAGTGTGGACACTGGTCTCTCTGAGTCACATCCTGGGGGTCAAAATCCCGCTCTTCCATCTGCTGTCTGGCTTTGCTGTGGAGTGCTGATGTTGGCTGCACTCCTAGCTGCCCTCCAAAGTTTTCCGGGGGGGTGTCCACAGGGTGAGGGACCAGGGGTCTCCCTGTGTCCATCCCAGACTTGCCTAGGAATCTCCCCTCACAGGGAGGAACAGTTCCTGGGTCCCTTGGGAGCGGATGCCCCCCACCCAACCCTGCTGTCCCTGAGGACTCAGCACCATGTGCTGGGTGGAAATAAGGACAAACTTGGACATTCAGGGTTGGAGAAGGGCTTGGAGCTGCCAGCAGAGTTTCACGGTGTGTGTGAGTGCTGGGGGAGGTGAGCAGGGACACAGTGCCCCATGGCAGGACAGCTGGTACTCCGGGCATCCCTCTGAGCACTGCCCTGGGAATCTGTGTGTGCGGGTGGGGGGGGAGGGGGGAAGAGGGGGAAGGGGAACTGGCACTCCAAAAGACACAAACCCTCTGTGCCCTCGAGATCCTAACTCATCTCGTGGGTGAAAATAGCTGCGGGGCGTGGAGGATGCTTGGCCACATCCCTGCCCAGCTTTACTTCAGCCACATCCTGGCTGGGGGGAAGGGGGAATGCCTTGCTCTGGAGGGACCCTCCAGTGGGCTTTGTGCCGGGTGGGGGCTGTGTCGTGTCGGAAATCACGTGGCGCAGGGACTTGGGGCTTTACGGGAAGCGAGGGTTGAGGCGAGGGGCAGCTCCCATCCCCCCAGGATCGCTCGGCCGGGGCTCAGGTCTGGATCAGGCCCCCAAATCAGCTGCCCCGTGGCCTTGGCTTCCCGGCAGGCGCAGGGCGAGGGGTGACGGGGGGATGAGAAGCCGCCGTCGCTCCCTGGAGCAGATGGTCCCTCGGCAGCAAAGCTGCCCCTTCCGCATCGATTACCCGGGCCGGCCGTTTAACGATCGCTTTCCGGGGTTAATTAAACTCTCCTCGCCGAGGGCGGCGGGGTGGCGGGGCCCTACCTGCCTGCAGCCCTGATGGACACCCCCCCCCCCAAAACGGGGGGGCCGAGCCTGTGGCTGGAGCTGGGGTTTGCTTCCGAGCCAAACCTTAATATCTGTCCTGGAATACAGAGGGTGTGCCAGGAGGATGGGCCCCGCCGAGGCTGCACTTCTCTCCGGGGCACCCGGAGCAAGGTCAGCTGCCCAGTCTGGTTGTATCCCGCTTCCCAGGCAGCATGGGGTGCTGGAGCAGAGGCTGCCTGGCGTCTGCCCCTGAACGCTGTTTTTTTGGGAGCGGTCCCCACTGCCTCGCTCTGCCCACCCATGTCTCTGTTCACAATGATTTTGGAGGAAGAAGTCGAGTGCTTGGTGCAGACAGTGGCTCCGGAGCAGCACGGTTTGCTGGGCAGGTCCCAGCACTGGGATTGTCAGGAGTCGCTGCTTCTTGCATATCTAAATGTGCCCTTTCAGCCGGCGCTCTCGGTCGAAACTGCCATCTTTTGCCTCATTGTCAGCCTCGCCGAGGTTACGCATCGTTTGCTGACTCACAGCCTCCTGCTCTAATTACTCGTTCGACTCCCTCCCTGGAGCCACCCGGCCAGTCCCAGCACATCCCTTCCCGCTGCTGCACTGCCAGCCGGGGGGCTGGACCCGGGGCATCCATGCAAACCTCCTCCCTGCACCCACCCCTACCCGCGGGCATCGCTCCGAGGTTCCGGGTGCAGCTGAAAGCTGCTGTCCCGGTCGTCTGGTCCAGCATCCCACTGCTCGCACCCCCTGGGATGGTTTTAGGGGGCATCCGCGGGGCTGGAGCTGGGGCATCCATGCAAACCGCCCCTCCCTGCATCCATCCCTGCCCGTCTCATTGCTCTGAGCTTCTCTCCTGGTCGCCTGCTCCAGCTTCCCACTGCTCACAGCCCCCCTGATGGTTTTGGGGTGCAGCCCGGGGGGTGGTGAGTGCTGGCAGGGCAAACGCGACCCACCATCCACACGTGATGCCAAAGGGTCTCAGGGCTGGCTGTCCCACCGGGCATCCCCCCAAGGTATGGCCCCGCTGAGGGATGCTCCGCTCCCACGCGCTCCCTCCGAGCTTCCCAGGAGCTTCCCAGAGCTTCCCAGGAGCATCCCGGGAAGCGCAGCCCCCTCGGGGCGAGCGGGAGCCCGGCCCCCCCTCGGCGGCAGCGCCGGCTGGGACGAGCCGCGCACTAAACCCGTTAGCTGAGCCTCTCTGATCCCCGCCCGATACGATCAGCCGCCGGGGAGCTCAGAGCCGGGCCCAGCGTGATTTCCAGCGTCGCGGAGATTCGAACAGACGCCGCAATTACTGACGGGATTGGGCTGATCCCGCTCCCGGTCCCGCTGCTCTGCACTGCCTGGTGTCCTGTGTGCCAGAAACAGGGAAAGCACCAGCTCTGCCCTTTTGAATATTACTATTTTTATTATTATTATCATCAAAATATCCCCCCATCCCAGGCTTGCCAGCACAGTGTGGTGCCGGTGGGAAGAGCCCGCTCTCCTTTCCAGCATCTCCCTCCTCAGATCATTGTCCCTTCCCAAACTCATCCATCCCAGCAAGCCAGATGGATGCAGGGGCTCAAGTTGGCTTTAATTAATTTAATTTTTTATCTCTCCCCCCCCTTTTTTTTTTTTTTTTGGTCGGTAATACTGAGGCGGAAACAACATCCCTGCAAATCCATCTTGCTACGGGAGGTGAAACCAAGCCGGGTAATCCGGTGGTAAGGACAGCGCTCCGACGGGTAATGCTGTCGCGCTCGCCTTGGAAGATGAGATATTTTATATATTTATATATCAAGGCAAAAAAAAAAGCCATATATGTGTTTGCACAGGCTTCTGCCTGTCACAGAATGGTCCAACCACGCATCTTATCTCATAAAGCCATATTTTGGCCCTTTTTTCCCCCCCCGCCCCAAGAAAGTGAATTTTAAGCACCGGGAGACAGTGATGGTTTCTTTGGAGCTGTTAGGATCTGCCATGTACAATAAATCTGTCTTAGTTTGTGGATTATTGGCCCAATAGACCGTAACAGCTCTGTCAGCCCCTCCTGGCGCGCTGTGTCCGGCGAGCTCAGCCTTTGGTGGGTTTTCCTGGTTTTTTTTCTTATTTTTCAGCAGGAATTTGCTAGGGATTTTTCTCTGCCATGTGCGTGTACAGCAGCTGATAGGGAATTCATAGGAGCTCAGTAGCACGCTTAGGTCTGGGGGTTTTTTTTGCCTTTTTAAAAAAATATATTTCCGCTCCAGAAAAACCCAAAGGCACAAAGTCCAGACCCCCAAAACAGGATGAAAAGGAGGGCAGAGCCATTTGCTGCCAGGGGCTGCCTCCCCAAAACTTGTGCTGGTTGAGAGCAGGGATTTATTGTGGGGTTACTGCTTTCCACTAGGGTTTTCCCTGGATGGCCGTTGTTCCCAGTCCCCCGTGCTTGATCCAAGCCTGGAAAAACAGGATTTCCCGGGCATGGCGTGGGATGGTGTGCTGGCCCCTCCAGCCTCACTGGGCCGAGTGGCACATGCTCCTGTCACCCTCAGCCTGCCTTTGAGGACGGCTGGGGGGACCTGCATCTGGTCTTGCCCCACCACGTCCTGCTGGGTGGGCTCAGCGTGGCCCTGGATGAGGACGTGGGGTGAGATGTGGGGTGGAGGCGCAGGGCAGGATGTGGGGTACCCAGCGATGATGGGGTGAGCAGCAGAGGGTGGGCACAGCATGCCACAGTGGGGTTGCAGGTACAAGGCCCAGCTGTGGGGTGCAGGCGTGGGGCACAGGTTGCAGGCTCACCGGCGGGGGGGACACGCATCCACCTTTGTCCTGGAGGCGGGCAGGAGGAGGCGTGTGGGATTTGGGACGGGGTGAGGGCAGGCTGAGCGCTCGGCGCCGTCAGCGATGGCCCGTCCGGGAAGGGGCGGGCGGGGTGGCCCCCGCGGTGCCAGGGACGGGCGGTGCCGCGGGGGGCTGCCGGCTGGGGATGCCTGTAAGTCCCCCCGGGCGCTGCTCTGGTCCCAGCAGCTCCGTAATAAGCCCATTAAGAGCTCAGGGAGCCTTACACCTCGGGGGGCTGCAGCAGGGACTTGCACTGCTTCGGCTTAAACCCCTTGAGCCCAAGCGGGGGTGCCCGCTGTGGAGACATGAGGACGCCCTCGGGTCTCCTCTGGAGGCACCCATCCTGAATCCCTTGTGGGTGCTGGCTGCCTCCCTCAGGATAGTGAGGGCTGCAGCCCTGGCACCGGGGTCTGGCTTTGTTGAATTGTTAAAATGCAGCATCGGGGTGAAAAAGTACATTTTTCCTCTGAAAAATCCTCAGGGGAGGATGTTCCCCCTCTGGGTGCTGCTGTTCAGAGTCACAGTGTGTAGGAGAAAGGTCCAGGGAGGGCAGGTGGGTCCATCCAGGGTGCATGAGGGGAATCTTGTCAGGAATTGATGGGGAATTTTTCTACCTTTAACCTGGATGTGCCTTATGTCAGAAGTGCCAGAAACTGAAAGGAGGAAAAAAAACCCCATGGATAGGTCTTTGTGAAACCTGTGGGATGGAAACAGCTGTGTCAGAACACTGAGGGAGATGTTGTGGACAGCCCCTAAAATTCCAGTGGCTCATCCCACCCACAAGGATGGGTTTCCTTTTGACCAATCCACCACCTACAAGACCACATCCCCTGGTGCTCCATCTCGCTGTGGGATGGAATCTGTGAGGGCTTCCTGCCCAGCTTGTCCCACAGCCCCTGCTCATCTCCCAGCCTTGCTCAGGCTCATCCTCCACAGGTCATGTCACTGAGGGCAAGGTGCAGGAGTGAGGAGGATGGGTTGGAGGAAACAGCAGGTGGAGAAGAATGTCCATTGTGGAAGCTGAGAGCATTCCCCCCTGGGAGCAGGGGGGAGTATCACCCCTTTGGATGGGTGCCCTGTGCTCTGGAGCTTCCCTCCCATCCCAGGGGCTTGCCAGTGCCACAGGAGGACCTGTCCAGAGATGGGGATGTGGGTGTTGGGTTTCAGGAGGGGTGAAAACCCTGATGGGATCAACCCCTTCTGCATAGGTGAGGGAAGACAGTTCCCTTGCAGGGGCCACCAATCCAGCAGGCAGATCCCTGCAAGGAGGATGGAGACTCTCAACCCTCCCTGGGCTGGCTGGGGAAGGAATGGACCAACACGTGGCAGGCACCAACCACATCCAGCTTGTTCCTTGTCATGCCAGCTCACCACCTTGTCGCTCAGCTCTTGGGGAAGTGAGGAAAGGCAGAAGTATTGACATCTAACTCTAGTTTTAGTGTAGCCCCTGAAAGCTTGGGGCCAGGAAAGACCAGTAAGCCCAGACAGATGGTGACACCCTGAAATCAGTCCCCCTCAAACCACATCTCCAGTGTGATAAGCCCTTTCCAGCCCCCACCACGTGGTGTTTCCTTTTTGCCCCAGCTTCCCCAGGCTCAGTCTTGTGGCTCTTCCCTATCTTCCTCTGTGTTGTGACAGCTTGTAGACTGTTTTTTCCATGGCTGCTCTCCTCGAGGTCATAGAGTGAACCCCTGTGTTTATTACTGTGAATCCTGCAGCTCCCTCAGCTGAGAGTCCCCCCATCCTGACTCGTGCTGTGGCAG
The DNA here is from genome assembly GCA_035584735.1 of Pseudotriccus pelzelni. Classification (NCBI taxonomy): domain Eukaryota; kingdom Metazoa; phylum Chordata; class Aves; order Passeriformes; family Tyrannidae; genus Pseudotriccus; species Pseudotriccus pelzelni. The sequence continues at coordinate 3,246,771 of JAWMRA010000028.1, read as the reverse complement.
GTGATGGTGACCCTTTCCTCCTTCCCAGGGCTCCAGCTCTGCTTTCTGACTGTCCTGGGCTTGGTTCTTTCAACTCTGCCAGCTTCACTTGTGTCACTTGTGCTTTTTGGGTAAGGCACAGTGTTAAACTCTCATAGAATCATGCTTTGGGTTGGAAAGGACCTTAAAGCTCATCTCGTTCCACCTTCCATCAGATCAGGGCTTCCAAGCCCTGTCCAGCCTGGCTTTGAGCACTTCCAGGGACGGGGCAGCCACAGCATCCCTGGGCAGCCCATGCTCATGCCTCACCACCCTCATAGAGAAGAATTTTCCCCCCATCTCACCCTGCCCTGTGTCAGCTCAAACCCCTCTGCCCTTGTCCTGTCACAGCAGGCCATGGTGAGAAGCCTCTCTCCAGCTTTTTTCCACACCTCCTTCATGCATGGAAAGGCCACACTGGGGTCTCGTGGCTGCCTGAGTCCCCCAGGGACAATCCAAGTGTTCTGTAGCAGTCCTGATGTCTTCTGCAGCCAAACTGGTATCTGACCAAAGAGAAGCTGGGCCTTGTTTGTACAACACCTCCTTGCTCTGCCACCCTATCAGTTTTCGGGGAACAGTTTTCCTAAAGACTCTTCCCAGGAGAAGATTGCTCAGGAGTGCTGTTTTTCCATCCTGCCATGTACAGGGAAGGAAGATGCCCTTCCTCTTGGGCTGATTCCTGAAGAAACATTAAGAACCAAGAAAGATATCCACGAGGACATCTCGGAAGGAGAGCTTGGTTTGGGTCAGTCCATCACCTGTGGCCTCAGGCACGTTTGCCCACCCGAGATCACGGTGTGTGTTGGGTGCAGGTCCCTTCCCAGCTGTGCTCCTGTTAGCAGGCAGACCTTCTGCCTTATGACATTAGGTCACAACTGAAGTCGATGTCAGTGTCCCCCCACCCCATCAGCCAGGATGGGGCAGTGCCAAAGCTCCCCGATGCTCAAGATGTGGTGTAAACCCTCCCTGTGGCTCCAGTCTCCTGCAGGATGAGGTGCTGCTTGCTCCCTGGGATCCAGTAGGTACCAAAGAGAGGAGCACTGTCTTCCTCTTGATCCTGGGATGATCCAGTTTGCCCATTGCTTTGGGTCCTGCATTAACATGGTTTCCTCCACTGCCTTGCCCTTGAGCTTGGCTTGGGACATCCAGGTCTAGTGCTGTGACTGTCCCTCATGGAAAAGCTCCAGGAGGGGAGAAAGACAGGAGTGCAGGAATCCTGGGGACCAGTGAAATCAGTGTTTGAGGTGTTCCCTAGGGTGAAGGAAAATGGTGGAACACCTGCCAGGAATCACCAGTGCTGGAGGTGTTGGCAGCAAGTGTCCCTGTCCTCTGGCACCTGCTGGCCTGGGTAGCACCCTTCCCTCTGCCCAGGGCTCCAGCTCCATCCTCTTGCTTGCCATCTTCCAGTCCGCTCGCCTGTGCTGTCTGGAGTTTTCCTGGGCACTCTGCTTCCATCCTCACTGCCTCCAGCTGGATCTGGCTTGGAGCTGGGGTCACCTGCGATGTCTCAGGGAGCAGGAAGCTCTTGGGGTGCACAGCAGTAAGCTTGGGCAATGCTTGTGTCTGCGCTAGAGAGCACCAGCGTTTGCTCTGTGTTATTCTGGATTTAAAAGGGAAAAAAAAAAAAAAAGAAAAGGGATTGCTCTTTCCCAGTTCCTGCATTTCCTGAGAGCAGCCTAGCTCCTAGCTTATCTTCAGACAGCCTCAGGGGTATTCCCTTGGAGTTTGGGAGTTTAATCAGGCATTGCTGGGGCATGTGAACTCTGCGGCGAGTCGCCGTTCCCAGGGAGGGGAGCGCCTCTCACAGATATTTGGGTTGGCGTGCCTGGGCTGGGGGCTGGGCTGGCTGGGAACGCGCTGCTGCTTTTCCTGGAGATGCGACTGGGAATGGCCGGGGGCGGGGGGTGAGTGACGACCTGCGTGGCCGGGGGAGAGGGATTGCAGGCAGGATGCTGGCAGCAGCCGCGGGCAGGGTGGGGTCCCTTGGGCGCTCCTGTGGCAGGGCTGCCTGGGCTTCACCACCCTGGTTTGCACCTTTCATCATCCCCCCCAGCCCTACCTCTGCCACCTGCCTCTTTCCTTTCCAAACCCATGGATTTTCCTTGTAGCATCCTAGGTGAGAGCTGGTGGTCCTCACCATCCATCCTGATCCCGACCTGGCACCCTCCTCCTGGCCTCCCGGGCCCTAATCTGACCGGTGAACTGGGCAGAGAATCAGGATCCTGGTGGAAATGCCCGACGCCGGGCTCTGCCTTGCCGGTGGAATCGAGGGCTTTGTTGCTGGCTCTTTCGCAGGCAGGGTTTCTTTTTTTGGGGGCTGGATATATTTCTGGCAAGTAAAATGACGGATGCTCTGTTTCGTTTCCAGTGGCAGCGTTTCAGATTCCTTGCTCCAGGGCAGGAGCCGAGCGAACTCCGATTCCAGAGCAGCTCTGGTACCTTGGCAGCTTAAAGGCCACGGGGTTTGCTTGAATGACAAGCGGTGCCGAGCACGGGGAAAGCTCGGGAGAGGCAGTTCTGTGCTCGTGCCCTCCATCTCTTGCAGGAGCGAGAGCCCACAGAGGCAGGGGAGGCAGCTTTACGTTATCTTCCTGCTCCGCAGCAAACTGGGGGGTGGTGGAAAGACAACATGGAGAAGGATGGCGAGCCCTGCCTTGTGGGGGTGCTCCCTGTGTCGCTGCCAGGGAGATGGGGAGAGGCACAAAGTCTCAAGGCAAGGCTTTTGTCTTCTCCCCAGGAGCCTCCTCTTGGACGCTCTTACCCCATCTCTGCCTGTGCCTCCCCTCGTACCCAGCTTGAAAGGGTAGAATCGTGGAATCATGGAATGGTTTGGGTTGGAAGGGACCTGAAAGCTCATCTTGTTCCACCCCCATGCCACAGGCAGGGACACCTTCTACCAGACCAGGTTGTTCCAAGCCCTGTCCAACCTGGCCTTGCACTCTTCCAGGGATGCAGCAGCCACAGCTTCTCTGGGAAACCTGTGCCAGGGCCTCACCAGTGGCTCCAGAGAGATCCAGGTGCAGATCCCAGTGTCTGGCTGAGCTGTGTCCTACAGTGTTGGTGAGCCCAAACCACTGGGGAGGATTGGGACCTGCTGGCAGGGCTTGGCCTGCCACTGGGATTCTGCAGTACTGGCAATGAAGCATGAGGGATGGGGGTCCACAGCCTGGGCGGGTGAGGGCAGGTTGGGGATCTGCCTTCCTGAGACTCCCCAGATTTTTTTGGCCTCTGGATGGACCTCAGACACCTGTGGGTCTGCAGGCAGGGCTTGACATAGTGCTGGTCACAGACAGGGTTTGCTTGTCCCTCACAGAGCTCCCCTGTGCTTGCTTTTGGTGCTGGAAAGAACTCTGGTCACTGCCTGCCCCCCAAAGCCCACCCCCCAAAACCTCTCAAGCCTCTCTGGCCCACTGGGCTTACTGGAAGCAATTCCCCTGGGCACCAGGGGGGATGGGATTCCTGGGCTGGCCAGCCCCATCGCTGTGGTGAGTTTTGCCTGTGCTCAGCAAGGCTGTGGGGATGGGAGGGGACCCACTCAGGCTCCCTGAGGGCTCTGGGGTGCCCAAACGCTCCCTCCCAGAGCTGAGCTGGTTCTTCCCCCTGCCAAGCCCTGGCCAAGCAGCCTTCCTCCTCCCCTTTCTCTTCTTCCTCCTGTTTCCCTCCTGCCAGCGAGGCCAAGCAAAACGCGGAGCTGACCAAAAATAACAACCGCCGGCAGATCCAGACAATGGATAAACCCCCGGTGAGGGCGAGGGCGACCCGAATCCTCCCAGAGGAAGACGGGATTATTCGCCATCCTCTCAGACATCTGTCAATAGCTGCCGTCTGCGGACCCCGGCGGCTTTCCGACGGGGCCATTGCCTTTCCCGGTGGGAAAAGTGGTTCTTCCAAAGTGGTTGCCTTCCACAGTGGGGATCGTGGTGGCTTGGGATCTCATTACTAAGCACCATGAGGTCCTCACCAGCTACTAATGGCCAAGCTCAAATGCACTGAGCTGGCCCGGGTGCTCTCCAGTGGTGACCCTGGCACAAGTGCTGCCATGGGTGCACCGGCTCTTCCCACTGCAGGCTTTCCTGGGATCTGAAGCAGCCCCTTGGTTTGTGCTCTGCCACTATGGAACTGCCTGGTGGCATGTGGAGGGACAGGGTTTTAAAAGGGCTGAGAGTGCAAGGGGACGTCTCCAGGCTGGAGCTGTTCTTGGAGGTGGCACTGATGGATTTGGGCACTACCGGAGGTGACACTTGGAGGTGGCATGAATAGATTTGAGCACCGCTGGAGATGGCACTTGGGGATGGCACTAATGTATTTGGGCATGATTGGAGGTGGCAAAAATAGATTTGGGCACCATTGGAGCTGGCACTTGGAGGTGGCAGGAATAGATTGGAGCACCATTGGACGTGGCTCTTGGAGGTGGCACTAATGGCTTTGGAGCTCTTCCCCATCCAGTATTGGCATATGACTGTGTCTACAACTTTTGTCCTTATTTTTAATTAACTCCTTGTGGCTCTGGACCTGCCAGGGGGTCTCTCCATGACCTGGTTGTTGGTCAGACCCCCAGTAATTGATGCTGTAATTGCCCCATCTGTTAATGGAGCAATTCACATCTCTTAGCTTGGCCTGGGCGGGCTGCCTGTGGGTCTCCCCAGGGCAAAGGCATCCCTGGGCCCACCCCAGCTCCTTCGAGGTCCTGCAGGATGCCTGTTGTTCCTGGCATCTGCCACTGGACAGCACCTGCCCCATCCACCTGTCCCCAAAGCCCTGGGTTCATCCCGCCTGAACCTCACAGCCCTGAAGCACCGTGTTGGTGGGGAGAACACCAGGAACTGTTTGGATCAAAGAGCTGGAGTCCCTCCAGGAGGGTCTGGGGGGGGCTTTGCAGAGGACAGGGGGGGTTCTGCTGGGCTGGGATTGATGGCGCATCTCCAGGGCGATGCCAAGCCGGGGGGAGTGGGCGAGCGGCAGAGCCGTGCCACGGCGCGTGAATGTCAGATGCTGCTTGGCTGCGAGCTGGGCTCGTGCGAGAGCAGATCTGTTCAATCCCATTTGGAGAGGGGGGGAGAGGCGGGGAGGTGGTGGTGGTGGGGGGGGCCCTTCCCCAGGCTCAATCTGGTAGGTTTTAGTTACAGTCGTTTTAGGATTTGGGCAGCGAATTGGTGCAGCTTTGGCACAGGGGGGGAGGGATGAGCACCGAGGCTGCCAAGCCTCCCTCATCCTCCGGAATTTGGGAAGGGGGGGGGTCGCGCAGGTGGGCACAGCCCCCGGGCTGAGCCGTCACCCGGCTCTCTGGGCAGCAGCTGGGCGAGCGGAGGAGGGGAGGAGGTGCCTGGCGTTGTCCGCAGGGCACCCGCAGCCCTGCAATGCTCGGGTGGACGCTTCAAATCGCGTTATCTCCATAACCGCCCGGCTCTGGCCGCTCCGAGTGGCAGCGGAGATAAGTGGATTTCCAGGGAGCGCCTGGTCGTCTGACATTTAAGACTCCTTAATCCGTAACCACCACCCCGAGGAGGCAGGACGCAGCCACGTTTCCTGGCCGGGGCAGCCCCAGGCACAGGTTGGTCCCCACAGTGGTGGCTCCAGCTGTGCCAGGGCGACAGGGTGAGGTTCAAGGATGTGCATGGAGGCAGTGGTGTCCCTGGGGACGTCCTCATCCTCCCCTCAGTGGTAACCTCCTGGGAAGTCCAGGGCACATCGGGGATAGGCTCTGGGGTGTTCGCCGTGCGGGTGGATTGGGAAGGTCACTGCAGCCACGGGGTTACACGGGAAAAGCCACAATCCACAGGGAGGAATACGCCCTTGCTGGATCCCTGGCGTAGGGGGCCTACCTGGGGAGGTGGCATCACCTCCTGCCTGCTCAGCAGGATGCAGCATGGCCTCACCATGCAGCCCCTAAGGATGCACCTGGCAGGACACATCCTGGCCCTCGCTGTGTGCGTGTCCGGAGCCGCTCCTGGGGGGCATCACCGGGGCTGAACGGCTGCCTGCGAGGAGGAGACGGGTGAAAGCCACTCTGTGCACCATGATGACTCGCCATCTGCTTCCAGGGCGAACTCCAGATGCTGGATTTAATCTTCCATAGCCTTTTTAATTCAGGAGTTGGCTTCTTAATGTCCCTCAGTGCCACCTCGGCAGCAGAGACGAGCAGAGCGGCTGCCACAACTGGCCCTCCGAAGGATGTTCTGGAGCACGGGAGATGAACTATCTCCGTGTGAGTTGCCCATCTGGTGACCTGTCGTACCTCGACCCGTCATACCTCCGACTCCTTAAGCTGCCCAGGGTGAGCCTGAGCATTCACAGCACTGCCCAAACCTCCCCCAGGCCTGGGAGTCCTCTCTTGATGTCTGGAGAAAAGGTGGTGGGTGATGGTAACTTCCATGGCACATCCAGCAGTGGATCATCCAGCTGGACCAGTTTTTGGGAGGATGAACTCGAAGAGCAGAGCTCGGGGGCTGTTGGGTTGACAGAGGTGATGGCTTGCAAACAACATCCTTGTCTTTGCCTCTGGGTGTTCCTGGTTATCAGGCACCGTGTTCTCCCTGGATGGGTGTCCTGCAGGGATATTCAGCCTTGGGAGATCACAGATTGATTTCTCGCTTGGTCCTCCTGTTGTGGGGCACATGGTCGGCGAGCCTGCAATCAGAGCCTGTGTCAGTTGGCCTGTGTCACCTGGTGGAGGGAGCAACAGGTTTGACTGTGCTGTGGAAATGGGGCACCTGGAGCTGAGTCGGGTGTTGTGGTGCTGGAGTCAGAGCTGCTTTGAACCTTGTTCTGGTGGTGCTTGTTTTCCTGAGCCTTTGACCTGGGCTGCAGCTGGACCATCTGACTTGTGACGCTCCTACAGGGCCGTGGTCCTGCCCTACCCGCTGGGTGGCTCGTCCCAGGGTGTGTTTCAGACACCACGATGCCTCCAGGGTGCCTTGTCTCCCCATGCATTGCTCCCACCATGGTCCTGTGCTCCTGGCCATGCCAAGGTCCTGTCAGCTGTTGTCCAGGGTGGCTGAGGAGCACAGGAGCCACCTCCAGCGCTGCAAGGGGAAGGTACCTCCCACTGCAGTCTCCCTAGACCTTCACTTGGAATGCTTTGGAGAGGGGCACATGCTGGTGGTGAGCACCCTACTTCAGTCTGTCCATGGCATGGCTGAGTCTGTCCATCCGTCTGTCCGTCCCTCCATCACCAGGGAGTGATGGTGCTGGTGGAGGGCGGTGGGGGCCGTGCTGGGAGGGCGGCTGCACGGTGAGGGGGAGGAAGTGGGGACAAAACCCCGGCGGAGGGGACAATTACAGCCTTTCTTCAGGCTGAAAAGATGCCGGAGCCCCTTCCGTCCTCATCCTCCGTCTGCTGAGGGCAGACAAAGCCACCGCCCCCGGTGCCCACCCAGCGCCCAGGGATTAGAAAAAAGGCGAATTTTGATTTTCTCCTTTTGTTTCTGGAGCCCAGGAGCAGCTCGGCTTTGGCTTTGCTGCTTTCTCCTCCCTTTACGCCGTGTCTGCACGGCTGACCAACCGGCGGCTTTTCCGGGAGGAGAGTGATTTATTTAAAATTAAAGGAAAGCAGAAGTTCTTCTCTTGAAGATGAGACTTTTTAGGTCGGCGGGAGCTGATGGCTTTCCAGCCATGCAGCGAAAACACTGGGGAGCCAGCTGGAATTTGCAGCTTGTCATTTTTGTAGGAGAAGCGAAGCTTCTCTCCTGCTCCCCACTGACAGTGAATGGTGCCTGCAACTGGGGGGACTCTCAGTCCATTGGCTGGCAGGGGTTTCTCCGGGTGCTGGACCACCAGAGATGATCCTTTTGCAACCTTTATTTATTTTGGAGTTGTTGGGACTATTGCAGCACAGTCCCCTGTTTGCGGTGTGCAGGGAGCCCCAGGGCAGAAGAAGGGGGATGCAGGCTGGTGTGGTGCTGAGAGCTGGGGTAAGATCCAGGGAGAGGGCAGTCCCATTTTTCCCCCCAGGACCATGGGAGAGAGTGGCTGCCCTGCCCCATCTGAGCACCCCAGGCTGGCCAGAGGCAGGTCTTTGGAGTGACTCTTGGAAGTCATGGAATGGTTTGGATTTGAAGGGACTTTAAAAGACCATCTTGTTCCAACCCCATGCCATCAGCAGGGACACCTTCCACTATCCCAGGTTGCTCTGAGCCCCATCCAGCCTGGCCTTTGACACTTCCAGGGGTGGGGCAGCCACAGCTTCTCTGGGCAACCCGTGCCATGGGTGCTGTCCCTCACCCTGGCACATGTGGCTTTCAGGCCCAGTGGGCTCAGCCGGGACCCGACAGGGCGGTTCACTGCAGGGGAGGAGCGGTGTCCCGCGAAGGGCTGGGAACACCCTGGGTGTGGGCTGGGGCCTCCTGACCTTGGTGGTGTCCCCTTGAACCCTGGCATCCCTCCAGGCTGCTAAGCTGCCCCGTGCAAAGACCCGGCCGAGGGAGCCCATCACGTGCCCCTTTAATGCCGCGGCCCGGACTAAGCACCTTCTGACAGGGACCCAGATGACGCTGCCCGGCGCCTTCCCCAGGGATGGGGGCCGGAAAAGGGGAAGGAACGGGAAGGGGGGGGGGGAGGCTCGCTGTCTTTACTCGGGTCAATCATAAAGAAGGGATTAAGATCATTAATTCCTCCCCCCGCTGCAATTAACGACGGGGCCGGGCAGCGGCTGGCGAGGAGCAGAGATGTCTGCTGTGCTGGGTGGTCCCGCGGTGTCAGAGTCGGGGGGACCCCCCTTTTGTGCGAACCAGGCGGGGCACCCCCCTAAGCACGTGGATCCCGGGGTCCCTGGAGGGGACAGCGTGGGGACAGCCCTATCCCAGCTGGCACAGCCGCGGTGTCCGGCGCCTGCCGCCGCGGTGGCCCCGGGGGCCGGAGGGCAACGCCGGGTGGTTGCAGATGGTGGGAGCTGGCGCAGGCAAAGCGGCGGCCGGGACAATGGCGGGATTGTGCACTGGTGCCGCTGGCACAGCTCGGCACGGCTCGGTGCAGCACCCCGTGCCAACAGCGGGCACTGCTTCGCGCCTCTGGGGCTGAGCGGGGCCACGGCGCTGTGTGCCCCTCGTCTCCGGGGGTGCCGGAGGGCTGCACCAGCTGGGCTGGGGTGCCCTTGTCTCACCCTGCCACCCACTTTCGCCGTGGGTGCTCAGGGGAGCCCTGCGCCAGGCTCTGCATCCATCGCCCCGGCTGGGAGGGCTGTGAGTGAGGGGCTCAGAGCTGCTGGCACCCGATCCGTGTGGCATGGGGGGAAGGCTGGCAGGTCTGGCTGGCTGCAGAGGAAGCTGGGAACTGGTGGAGACGGTGAACACAGTGTGGCTTCAGCTGGTGCCCTCCCTACTTTTGGCACCTAGACCCGACCCCGTGGGGCTGTGGGGACGCCTCGGTGCGGCACCGAGCCCTACATCGGCACAACTCGGCTCTTTGCCAGGGTGATGCAAAGCGTGCTCCTGGTTGTGGCTGGACACCACCCCTCCCGCAGCCCCCTGGTAGCCACAGGGCGAGGGGGTAGGGTGGCAAATCCGGGGCCGATCCTGCCGGGCGCTTGGCTCCCAGCTGGGCGCGGAGCCGGGCGGAAGAGGCGCAGGGCCGCAGGAAAGGCGGCCGCGGGCAGGCGTGAGATAACACCCCCGGGCGCTTTATCTCACATCCTCCCGTCCGGTGCTTTTCCTGCTGCGCTCCCCGCTCCGGCCCCAGCGCCCCTTGCTGTCGGCGCTGAGGTGTGACCAGTCCTAAGGTCTCCAGGGGCGGGTCCCCCACCTCGCTGGCAGAGCACACGGGTGATTTCAGCTGCAAGGCAGCAGCCCGCCCACGCTCCCAGCCCCCTTCACCCATTTGGGGCGCACCCCACCTCGTCGCCACCCAGCATCCCCCTGCCTGGCGTGGGGCTGGGGAAGGGCAGCTCGTCCTGCCGCCGCAGCCCTCCCCCCCCACGTGGCCTGGCGAGCTCCCGGCTGGAGCCCAAGCCCTGCATCGATCCGCGCTGCATCTTAAATCCCGCAGCAGCTGAAGCAAGCGGTTTTCAGCGCCAGGGCGGGGGGGGGTTCTCCGTGGGCGAGCCGGCTCTGACACCGGAGTGAGACACCAGGGCTGCTTCCGCAGCCGGTACCGCGGTGGTTGGCGCAGGGACTTTGCCCCCATCGGCGTTTTAACGAGCTGTGTCCGTGGGAAAGGATCCTGGGTTTTTACGGGTTCCTGGGATTATACTGGACGTGGGGACCTGAAGGGTGATGGATGAGCAGGAGTGGGGTGTGGGGGGGTGCAGGCATCCTCCTCACTCTGCTGCATCACCCTTATGCAGGAGCGAGGGTCGCAGCAGAGCCCTCCAGACATGGCCACATCCCCGCCTGGACTCCAGAGAGGAGGCTGCCGGGATAGCCGGGATGGAGGGATGGGGTAGCCCAGGGGCCTCCTCCCAGTGCCGCCCTCCCCCAGCTGCCGCCGGGGTGGGGACGCGGGTTCCTGCTCCACTAAGCCCTGCAGCTTTTCTCCTCTAAAGCCTGATTACTTGGCGGTGCCTGTGCGTGCGTGTGTGCTCGGGAGGGAGGAGGAGGAGGAATTTCACAACAACAAGTGTTTGCAGCCACACTGGGCCCAGCTGCCCGCGAGTTGCCCCGGGGACAGTGGCATAAGCGTCCGTTCCGGGAAGGGTTTGCCTGTCACCGCAGAGCCCGGGGCTCCTCCGGAGCGGCCAGGCATGTGGTCCGGGCACACCGGGGCATGGCAGGAGGTCCGCACTGGGGCTTGGAGGTGGATGCTGTGGCTCTTCATGGGGCTTGGAGGTAGATGCTGCAGCACCTTTATTGGGGTTTGGAGATGGACACCGTGGCTGCCCACGGGATTTTGAGGTGGACATTGGCAGCTCTTGGTGGGGTTTGGAGCTGGACACTGTGGCTGCCCATGGAATGTGCAGATGGGCACTGCAGCTCTTGGTGGTGGGGTTTGGAGGAGGTTGCTGTGGATCGCTGTGGGGCTTGGAGGTGGATGCTGTTGCTCTCCATGTGGCTTCCTTCCCCAGTCCAGTGCTGGCCCAGGGACATGAACCAGGAGGAGGAGGAGGACGAGGAGCAGGAGGAGGGTGAGGGGTGCAGCCTAGCCTGAGCTGGGTGAGCAGCATCACTGGGGGCCATCGGAACTGGGATGCTGCCTCCGTGGCACCCGGCTGGGGGAACGTGGGCAGCTGCAGGGTGGGAAGCAGGCACCCCTTTCATGAGCTCCAGCTCCCGGCTCGGGAGCACCTCGCTGGCGCCTGCAGTCTCATCCGGAGTGGGGCCGCACGCCGCTGGAGCGGAGCAGAAGATGAGCCCCGTGACTTCCCTGGGGCTGCCGTCCCTGGGGGAGGAGAGCCAGGCACAGAGAGTCTTTAAGCATCGCAGTGCCATTGCTACCAGGCCAGGACTTCCCCTGTGACCCCCTACTTCTGTCTGGATGGCGACCCTTTTAGAGAGCAGCGGAACGGATCTCCACCGAGGTCCGTTCCCTGGAGTTCCTTTGTTCGCGGCGCTGAGACTTTCATGGCAGGGGGAGGAAGAGCCGCTTTGAAAAGCCCGTTGGCTCTTGCCAGCGCTAACTCTCTTTTCTTTTCTCCTTCCAGAGCCGCGTGGTGTGTCCCAGAGCCGCAGAGTATGTCTGTGCACTGAGAGCGCCCTGAGTCCTCTGCAGCCAGCGCGGGAGGAGACGCCCCGTTGATGCGTGTTCCCGCCTGAGTGTCCCCGGTGCCCGGCGGGCTGGTGCCACCAGAAGGGCTTTGGGGGTCTTTCGCTGTGGCATTGGGGGTGGGGCTTGTTTGGTTTTTTTTTGAAATTTTGGGGTTTTTCGTCCTTTTTTTTTTTTTTTTTTTTTTTTTTTTTAAAATTTTGGGGTTGGTTTCGCTGTTGTGCTCCGAGCACCATGTCAAATTCGGGCTCCCATCAAGACACTGGGAACAAGCCAGAGACGGAAAAAAATAACCAAGATGACTCTCAACCCCCCGTCAACTCCGAGAGGAGGAACAAAAGTGGAATAATAAGTGAACCTTTGAACAAAAGTCTTAAGAAGTCCCGTCCACTCTCCCACTATTCCACCTTTGGTAGCAGCAGCTCTGTAAGCGAACATTCAGAGAAAGGCAACCCCTTAGCTAATGGCAACGATGCGACTGTGGATAAAAGTCATTCTACCTCAAAGCACAAAAACATCTCTAGTATGCTGAGCAAATTAGACCGGATGTCGGAGCTCTCCTCAGAAGGACAGACCGCCCTCCAACAGTTTGCTCAGTCGACAGAAATGCTCAAAAGAGTGGTACAGGAGCATCTTCCTCTAGCAGGCGAGCACGGGACTGGTATCTCTGACATGGAGGCAGTCTCAGCTGCAGAGACAATGAACGGCCCCTCTGATTTTCCTTACCTGGGGGCTTTTCCCATCAACCCAGGCCTTTTCATTATGACCCCTGCCGGCGTGTTTCTGGCAGAGAGCGCGCTCCATATGGCTGGCTTGGCAGAGTATCCCATGCAGAATGAGTTGGCATCTGCCATCAATTCGGGGAAAAAGAAACGGAAAAGATGCGGCATGTGCCCGCCCTGCCGAAGACGGATAAACTGCGAGCAGTGCAGCAGTTGTAGGAATCGCAAAACTGGCCACCAGATTTGCAAATTCCGAAAATGTGAAGAACTCAAAAAGAAGCCTTCTGCAGCACTGGAGGTAACCGGCCCCTCTCAGGCACCCTAACCCCTCCTCAGGCTGCGCTCCTGGGTTCGGATCTTGCCCTAGATAATAAAACACCTGGTACTTCTTACTTTTTTTTATTTTTCCCTTTTCCATTAACAGCTCTCGCAGTGAGATGTGTGCTCTGCCCAGTGCCCCCAGACCCCGCCCCCTCTTGCATACTGGGGTTGATTGGTGTGGGGAGGAGGGCTGGGGTCTCTCCCTGGGGCACCTGGGCACGCTGAGTTCCACTCTCCCCTTTGCAGGAATGGGGGCTCTGCTGGGGATTTGGTGGTGGAAGGCAGCTCCCTGAGCTGGGGAGCGGCATCTAACCCCGGGGAGTGGGGAGGCAGGGTGTGACTTTTTGGGGCAAAGCTCAGAGTAATTGGTGATGGTGAAACTCATGGCTGTGGTGCAGCCAGAGCCCAGCCCCTCAGCTCAGTCAGCTCTGAGCACAGCAGTCCCTGGTTTTGGGGGTAAACTGCTGCACTGGGCAGCATCCCTTGTGGTGTGGCTGTGCCAGGTCTCTCATCCATGAGCCGGCATCAATTTGGGGTGGTCAGGATGAGGCCATAAGGCACCAGCTGGATTTACCAGTGCTGCAGTCCCCTCTGGCAGTGTCCCTGCTTTGGCACCCAGCGGAGCTGGGAGCACCTCTGCTCCTGCTGGGGATGCCCAGGTGCCCTGGGGCGAGGCTCTGGGATGGTGCTTGGGTTGTCACTGCCCACCATGGCCCACCTGTGGATGTTGCCCTTGGCTTTGGAGGAGAGCTGTTGGGTTGGGGTGTCACCTGGCCAAATCCACCGGGGACGTGTGACATTCACGTGGGGACCACAGGGAAAGCCCAGTCGCGTGGGTCTGAAATTCAGCCTGGGGCCGTGGGCAGCTGCTGGTGGCGTGGTATGGTGTGGGTGAGGGCTGGGTGCCAGCAGTGCAGGGATGTCCCATGGTGCTGCACACCCATGGGTGCTCTGGGCCTGTCTGCAGGGTCGCCAATGTGCTTAAGCCAGGTTTGATTTTTCTGTGAGCTGATCCCACCGTCAGCTGTGCTTTGTCCCTCTGGTGAGCACATCCCCAGAGCTGGCAGAGGCTAGAAAGTCACCTGGACATCAGAGCTGGATCATGCATCCTGGCATGAGGGCATTGCCCATCCTCTGGTGGTCCCAATGCAACCAAAACCCGCCGCTCCCTTATCCACGTTCTACGTTTTTCAATTAGCACCATCTCTGAATGAATACTGAAGGGGAAAAAAAAATCTATTTGGGCGGTGGGGATGAGGAAAGGGGGACTGTGTCTTTCAAAAACCGCTGTATTGCTAAATTATATTCTTGTTCTAATTTGCTGAGTCAGTGGTCTGGAAAAAGGGAGAAAGGGAAAAAAAAAAAGTTCATTTCTTCCAAAGAGTCCTAAAGCGGGTCAATAGACTCAGAGCTCGCAGCAGCCGCAGGAGTCACTCCCTTCTCCCAGCACTGCGCTGGGTCCAGGGGTGATAAATAGCACCAGGAGCTCGTGAAACACTCATCCCTGTGATTGGCTTCTCCATCTCATGACTGGCTGAGAAATTTGGGCCACTGAAATAGGGAGAGTTCATGTGGTGGAGTTGGGCCTAACCAGAGATGAGTCCCCATCCTTCCTGGGCACAGCCATTGGTGTGTTGAGGCTCAAGAGAGATGTTGTGCCGGTGGTGGGGGAAGCCTGGGTAGGTGTGGGTCACTCCAGGGCATCACCAACCCTTTTTCAGGACAGATCCTCCCCTCTCTCACAATATCCACTTGCACCGTGTGTTGACCTTGATAGAGTTGAACAAGACTGTGGCTGGGTCAGGGACACCGTGACCCCGGCTTATGTCCCAGGGTCACCTGGGTCAGTGGCTGGGTTGTTCAACCTAACCCTGTGTCAACCAGCCTTGGTCCTGTGCTGTGTTGGGCCAACTGTAGGGCAACCACCACACCTTGTGGTGGAGACCTGTCTGGAGAAGGCCGGGATGCAGAGGTCATGGACTGCTGGTCCTGGTGGGGTGCCATCACACCACTGGACTTGATTTTGGGACAGAAGGGGCCATTCAGTGGCCCTTTATATGTAGCTGAAACATTCACAGGCCTTTGTGAAGCATCATCCCCCTCTGTGGGCAATGCTGCCATTGCCTGGGAGAAGGACAGTGACTCTGTCCTGCCAGCCCTGTGCATCCAGAGGAACGTCCTCGGAGAGCCTGGACAGGGGCCGCAGCTGTGATTAAACACTGATCTAAAATCAAGCAGTAAAAAAAAAAAAAAAAGAATTAAACCTTTATGGCGGCATAAAAAAACGGGCTAAATCCCTCAGCTGCAGTTAAGCTTTATCTGCACATCTACAGAGCCTGAATAACCAGTTACTGCTGGTGTCCCACTCTGGTGGTGGCTGCCTGGAGCTCTGAGACCAGCGAGGCAGGTTGGGTGCTCGGAGCAGGCAGCAGCACGTCCCTGCACTGACCAGGCTCCTCTGGGCTCTTCCAGCCCCAGCAACTCCAGCTAATGCCATGGGGGCTGCTGGCCAGGTCACCCTGGGCTTGTCTGCAGAGCTGTAGGTCACACAAAGGCCATGAATAGTTGGGATTTGACTCAACAGAGCTGTTCTCCATCCAGAGAAGCTGTGATGAAGTGCCTTGAGGCCCCAGATAGTGCCGGTGAGGGTCATTGCCACCCTCACGTCAGCCTCACAGAGAGACTCTCACTATAGAGGACAAGGGGTGAGGGTTTTAAACTGAAAGAAGGTAGATTTAGGTTGGACTAAAGGTAGATTTAGGTTCAGATTTAGGGAGAAATGTGCTGAGGGTGCTCAGGCACTGGCACAGGTTGCCCAGAGAAGCTGTGGCTGCTCCAGCTCTAGAAGTCTTCAAGGCCAGGTTGGACAGGGCTTGGAGCAACCTGGGATTGTGGAAGGTGTCCCTGCCCATGGCAAGGGTGTGGAATGAGATGATCTGCAAGGTCTCTTCTAACCTAAACCATTCTGTTAGTCTGATTGTGATGATGAGGGGGATCCATCCTGGGCATCCACATTAGAGCTGGTTGTCCACCTTCCTTTAATAATGAAGGAGCAGAGGTGTTTATCAGACATCTCCTTTCAGACCCATAAGGAGCCCCCTCACCCGTTGTTCCTCTCTCCTGGGATGATGAATCTGGGCTGGTGGCCTTTGCTGGAGAGTCCACCGTGCTGTGCCCTGCCTGTTCTGCACCCAGTGCCTTGGGTGGGATCCAGCGTGGGTGCTGTGCCACAGCCCTGTGCATCATCAGGCACTTGGGCCTTCCCCAGATGCCTGATTATGTGTCTCAAGAGACCTTTGGGGAAGGGGTGATGCCTGTGGCTTGTGACTGCCTCAGCTCAGTTTGCCCAGAGGACCTGGCACGGGCCGGGCCAGGAGCAGGAGTGATCTGTCAGCAGCCTGGTGGGCACCACCAACTCCTGCCCATTCCAGCCCTTCGCCCCTCTCCCCTTGCCCAAGCCCCCTGTGTGGGTTGTGGTGCCTGTGGAAGTGAGCACGTTGAGGTCCCTCCTGCAGGGGTGGGGGGACACTGCCCTGGTTACTCACTGAGGCTCAGTGGGTGACTTGATCTGAGAGAAGGACCCAGTGAGATCAGTCTGACTCCTGTGTGGGGTTAGGGACCGGAATGTGGCGTGGGTTTGACTCTTGGGATACATGAGGTGTCCTAGCCCTGCACGTGGGCTCAGCACCAGGAGCTGGGGCTGTGTCCCCTCCACCCCGTGGCAGCCCAGTGTGCTGTCCTGAGCCCATTACCAGGGCCTGTGGCCTGCTTCCCCTTGGCGTCCCTTGCTTCTTTGGAGATGCAGGAGCTGAATGCAGGGCCCTCTGAGGGGATTGTGTGTCTGTCTAGCATGGCTTGGTCTTGCTTGGAGGTTGTTGGCACTTAGAGGTGTTGTGGTCCTTGCATACTCCACCCATGTTCCTGTGAACGTTGTGCAGGTTTTCCAGCCCATCTAGCTGGGAAACATCCCTGGTTCTCCTTCCAGAGGACCACAGTGCTGTTGTGGCTTCAAAGAGGTCTCATCCATTGTTGGGTGCATTGTTGGGTGTGAAGTTGAGCCTGGTGGGACTCATCCTTCTTCCCTGTGAGGTGCTGAGATGGTGGTGCCCGGAGCTGCTGTGTTGAGGTCAGGCTTGTTCACTGAGGCCAGGGGTGATGTTCCCTCTGTCCCGAGCAGCTCCCTGCCTGGTGTCCCCAAGCCTGTCCAGCTCACTCCCTGCCTCAGTTTTCCCCTAAATGCACTCCTAAACCCGTCTGTTGGCTGGGGTCCTGTCCTGGGGATGTCTGTCCATCCATCTGTAGCAGGGATAGTGGGGGCTGGCACCAAGGGGGCTGTTGTGCCAACTCCCCGTGGCCTGATCACTGTGCTCACAGGAGGGGAAACTGGGGGCTGTGCCACTGTCCTGGGGACACGGGAATGTGGGAACAGTGGCCGAGCTGCTGTGCCGGTGCCCTGCCAGGGTGGGAGGCTGGCAGTCGGGGGACCCCAAGTCTCCCTCCAGCTGGCATCCCGGGCCGGAAATCCTGGGATACACGGCTGCTCTGGGAGGTGCTGAGCCCGGGCTGAATCTGTCCCGAGGCTGCTGGCTGGGGTGCCGGGCTGGGGTGAGGGGTGGGTGCCCAACCCTGCCGGACCCGACCTAACGCCTTATCCCTTCTTCTTCTGTCCCCCTCCCCTGTCTCTCTTCCTTTCCAGAAGGTGATGCTTCCTACAGGAGCCGCGTTCAGATGGTTCCAGTAGGAACGGGAATCCCAAAGCTCTGTCATCCAAGTGCAATGTCACTGCTTGCTTGTGTTGTCTCAGGCAAGGGATTTTTGGCTGAAATGAATGGATGCACCTGTGTCTCTTTAGAACCAAAAATATTTTCTCGCAAATCTCATTCCTGTTTTTATAATTTTTTTTCTTCTTTTTTTCTTCTTTTTTTTTTTTTTTTGCGTTCGTTTTAACATCTTCGAGTCCTAGTCAGACATTTAACTGCTTTTCAAATAAAAAAAACAAAAAAATAATTAAAAGAAAAAAACAATGGATCTGTAAAGTACCAAGACTTAATAGACAGAGTATGGACAATCAGTTTCTTTCTGTGTTTTGGTGTTGATGTTGTTTATGTGTGAAAGATGCAGTACTTGTGTAGGGAATGTAAATTTACAGTAACCTTTTAAAATCTAGTTACTAATAAGCACTACTGTAATTTAGCACAGTTGTTTAATTGCACCCTCATTTATACTTTTTATTTGATTCTTTCCCATCATACAATAGAGTGGATAGTTTCTAGAATGCCTCAACTTCATGTTTATAAATGAGAATATGTTTAAAGCGATGTAGTATCCCTCCTCCTCGCCATTCACCTCTGGAAAGTTTAACCCACAAGAGGGTCGGTATAAAAGGTTGAAGAAAACAATTGCTACACAACCGGCGGAATTCACAAAAAACCAAAAAAAAAAAAGGAAAAAGAAAAAGAGTAAAAAAAAAGGTCAAAAAAAAAAAAGTCATTGTTAGTTTATTAATATAGAACCAGAAATGCTGCGTACAGAAAATCCTCCTAATTGCAACGGTTTACTCCTAGAAGTAATTTTTGTAAACTTAACGGAAGTTCAAATCAAAATAAACCAGAATATTGCAGGACCTGTGCTGAAGCAGTTACGCAAAGTGATATTTCTCTTCTGTTCACCCCCCGTCTCTCCAGCTCTCTCTCCATCATTAAATTGAAATGCTGTTTGTAATGTTTTAGCGATCCAGGCTGTTTTTGTGAATAAAATGAATGCATGTTTTGTGTCATGATTTCCAGCTTGGTTATTTCTCTCCCACCCTTCTGTCCGGCCCCCCCAGCAGCGATGCCGGCCGAGGGCCCCGTGCCCCCACCTGCCCACGCGCCGCGGTCCGGCCGGAGCGTGGTGGGACGGTGTGATGAGCCGAGCTGGAGTCGCCCCGGCTGCTAAATCCCCACAGTTAATCCCGGCAGTGGCTGGGCTAAGCCAGCCCGGCTCCTCCCGGGGATATTTCCCGGCTTGACCTGCCCGGAGTTTTACCCAGCAGCGCCAACGCCATTTGTTTTGGTAAAATATTGTTATTAATGGGTCACAGAGAACCTCGGCGAGGCTCATTTTGTTGGGACAAGTCTAAAACGAGCTGCCAAAGGTGAGTGGGCTCTGGGTGGCTTTCCAGGCTTGGCCTCATGCTGGCACTGGGTCAGCAGGAGCTGTCTGGGGCAACCAGACGGGCTCGACCATGGACAATCCATCATGCTCACTGGTGGTGCTTGGGGTGCTGTGCAGGTGGGCTGGGTGCCTCTTTCCAACCCCCAGGAGGTTCTCCAGGGCCATCCCAGCCTGGCAAGAGGTAGATCCGGCTGGACCCAGCTCTGCCTTGCCGGGAGGAGGTAGCGAGAGCCTTTGTCCCCAGCTCCAGCCAGCGTTTGGACCGGCATCTGTTGGCCAGATGTGCACTCGGCAGAGGGGGGTGACGGCGGTGCATAAGCTCTGTCCCTGCCCGGCAGAGACCTGCCGGGATGGAGCAGAAAGTCCTTGGGGAAAACTGCCCCAAAGGCCCTCTCCAGCAGCATTCCACCCAGGTGGTTTAGAGCCCAGACCCAGGCACCCTGTCACACCAGTGCCTGAGCCCAGGGGTGCCTGTGGGAACGACTGGAGCACACGGTGACAGCGATGGAGCTGGGCCAGTGTGGCGAGGGACAGAGCTCCAGGCCTGCGGGGACTGACTGGGCCTGCCTGTGCCCCAGCAGTGGCATTCCCAGCTCGGCTCCGACCGGGGTGGCACTGGCAAGGGGCTGCTGTGAGCTGGTTCCCAGTTCGTGCTGCTCAGGCAACAGCCGAAATCACTTAGCAGGAATGTGGTGGGGGTGTTATGGGAAAAAGGAGTCTGGCTGTTCCTTTTACGACTGTGGCTAAGGGTTGGGGCTGTGTGAAGGGAGGAGCCAGCCCCTACCCCATGCTGGGAGAGTGTCCTGGGGAGCAGCACGCAGGGACCCCTCCAGCCCCGATCCCCTGGGGAGCTGCATGGGGTGTGCTGCTTCATCCCACCCACAGCTGGGGCTGGGGACTGCTGGGAATGTCACCCTGGTCTGTCTGTGTCACCCCCAGCAGGGCTGTGCCTGGGGATGTCACTGGCATGGAGCAGTGGATGGGGAAGTGCCATTGGGGCATGGCAAACGTGCCACACTGGCAGGGCACAAGCAGGGACCATGGGTATTAGCAGGGCAGATGAGCACTGGCAGGGGAGAGGAGCCATAGCAGGCATGTGGTGCTGGCAGGGAGGACGTGGACGTTAGCAGGGGACAAAGAGAGCACAGGCTTCCCCATGTGGGAGAACAGGTTTGGGAGAAAGGAAGGAGGTGGAGAAAGGGTGGGATTCAAACCCTTCCTGGGAGTGGGATGGGATGATGGGGTGATGGGAGATGGGGAGGTGAGATATGAGGATGTGCAGAGATGAGGTGCTGGGCGCCCTCCACCCCACTTCCAGCTCACCCCTGTGCGGGGCTGCATCCCTTTGCCTCCCAGGTGAGTGCGTAGGTGGATGGCCCTGTGCTGGATGGCCTGGAGCCTTGCCTAACGAGCTCCTGTCCAGGCAGGACCTCAGGCATCCCCCGAGGGTGAACCCATCCTCTACTCCACGCTCAACCACTGCCAGGCACGGCCCCTGTGCCGGGCTGTCCCCACTCAGGGCTGCTGTCCCCAGGGTGCCCGCTGGCAGCCAGGTGACACAGGGTGCCTGGGACAATGATAACGAGCTCGGCACGGCACTGAGGGACAACCCTGGGTGCCACCACAAGGGCTGGCCTCGAGTCGCTCTTAATTAACATCCTCATTAAACACAGCAGAAGGGCAACCAAACCTGCCTGTGGCGCTCGGGCATGCTGTCACAGGGCACAGCCATGTCCCAATCCCCGCTTGACCTTGGTGGCGTGGGAAGGTGCCAGTGAGTGACGCCAGGTGAGGCTGGACTCCGGTGTGGGGCTGGTCCAGTGGTGGTTTCCTCGTGGAGTGGCCTGGCTTGGCGAGGATGGATTTCAGGGTGAGCTGCAGCAGGAGCTGGAACGTCCACGCTGGTGCCAGACATACACGCCATCCTGGCACAGGGGGACCCCAGAACTTTGTGGAGGGTCACCCACCCCGAGCCCCCTGCGCTGGGTCTCAGCCTGGTGCCGGGGGCTGGCGGCCGCCTCGCCCCGCCGTCCCCCGGGCTGCAATTAGCAGCCTGACCCCGGGCTGACCCACCCCCCCGGCGTGGGGATGGGGCAGGATGCAGGAAGCGCCGAACAAAATGTGCTTCAGCTGAGCCGGATGGCGGGCTCGCCGTGAGCGCCGCCGGCCAGGCGTGACCTCCCGGCTGCCTGATCCCACTGCCGGGGCTCGGGGGCTGCTGGGGCGGCCGGGGCCGAGGGCTGGGCAAGGGAGGCTGCGAGGACCTTGCCGGTGGGATGGGGATGTCCATGAGCGTCGAATGCTGGCTGCTGAGTGCACGCCCGTTCACCCCAAGAGCGGGTTGGGGTGCTGGGATCTGCTCAGGCTTCCTTGGTAGGGACACTGCACATGCCAGCGGGCTCTCTGGGATGCTGCGCTTTTTGTTCTCTCTGTGCCAGAGCAAGCCTGAAAAGGGATTTTCTCAGGGAAAAGGAACCATGGAAGATACTTTATCCATGAAGGCTTGGCATCCACATCACTTCACCTCCGAGGCTTCTGGAATTCCTGACCTACCATCACACTGAGATCTCCTCGTGCCTGAGCCAGAGCAGCAGGATGTTTATCCAACAGCATCTTTTGAAAGGACCCTTTCAAAGGTGCTTGGGTGGGAGTTGACACCCATTCCTGCATCCCACCAACCCAGGTGTCCCAGGCAAGGCAGAGCTCCAGTGGCTCCAGCTGGCCAAGTGCCTTGGCCGGCTGCCCTGCTGTGGTTCTGCAGGAGGCTGGGGATGTCACTGCAGCCACCACGGGGTGGTTTCTGCACAGAAACTGCCCAAGGTCCTCCTGCCCTGGGGACTGGAGTGCACCAGAGCTGGAATCCTGGCTGTGCTATGTCCATGGAGAAGCCATCTTGGTCTGGAGTCAACTCCCACCCCTGCACCCCGCAGAGGGAACGACTGCTTGGGATGTGCTGGTTGTGCCTGCACAAAGGAGGACACCCCTTCCACCCCCAGCTCCTTCAGCCCCAGCAGAGAACCCCAATGCCCAGCACCCCACAGCTGTGAGCAGCAAGGGCCATTTGGCCTGGCTGAGCCGTGATATCCCTCTTTATAACCACAACCAATGCCTGATTATTCCTGATGAGCACGCAGGTGCTCCCCGGTCGGTGCTGTTCTCCCAGGCAGCGCCTGGCGCTGCACAGCCCACGCCGAGCCGTGGTGGCTCCCGCCTGATCGGGGACTGGCTGCTGTGCCAAGGCCGGTTTCAGCACTGCGTCAAGATGTTTTAAGGCCAGAGCAGTCAGGATTTGTGAGAAATAGGTCGGCCTGTGACAGCAGAAGGAGGCTACTCAGTGCAAGACGTGGCGTTACCAGGCGGGGAGGCAGCGGCTGGCGCGGCGTGAGCCTTCAGCCCTTGGCTGACGGTGGGTGGACGACAGCGGCTGAGCAGGGGCTTAGCAGAGGTGACAGGTACCACCAGGCTGAGCTGGGGGTTTGCAGCCTGCAGCCTGCCTCACCCTCAGCCAGGCTTTGGAGTTGACAGCCCTGGAGAAGCATCGGTCTGGCGAGTTGTGTGTCCCCCCACAAAGTGCTGCAAGTGGATATGGTGCTCGTGGAGGAGTCCAGATAGTATTATGGATAGTGGGAACACAGGACCAGGATGCCCTTATCCTTGTCCTCTCAGCCAGTCCTGCAGTCCCTCTTGTAGCTCTGACCCACCCTTATAGCTCTGAGCTAGGGCTGGAAGATGAGATGCCTTTGGGGGGTCTGGGTGTGGGCAGGTGGGTGATGCCAGCGCCACCTCCCTTCTGTCCTTGCAGGCTGGGACAGCAGCAGTGAGAGCCAGCCAAGCCCACCCCCAGAGCCGAGGGCCAACGCCTCCATCAGCACATCCCGCTTGACCTTTACAGTCATTAATTTCTGCATTTTACCTGACGTGCTGGCCCTGTGCTTTTTAAAGCTCCATCTGCTGTGGGCAGTGATACCTCCAGCTGTGGCATGGCCATGACCCTCCCCACCTCCAGCAGAATTAGTTTTCCAGCTCTGAGAGTGGACCAGGCAGGAGACTGATGCCTGTGAAGGCCTTGCAGGTCCTGTACCTCCCTCTGTCAGGGCTGAACCGTGCTGGACAGTGAGCAGGAGTGCTCAGCACAGCTCAGCACCTCTCAGCTGTGCCCCGTCACCCTCTGGATGCTCCCAATCCTGTGCTGGTGGCATCGCTGCCACTGGCAACCCTCTGCCTTGCCATCATGGGCCCACATCTCCCACTGCCAGGCAACCGGGGCACCAGCCCTGTGGGAGATCCTCCTTCAGCAAGACGCTGCCTCCCTGAGCAAGAGACGCCCTTCTCCTTGCTTCCAGGCAGGGGCTTTGCTCCAGGTTTTTCCTGGTGCTTTTAACTGGAGCAGTCGGGGTGAAACACAGATCTGGCTTGTGTGCTCCGCACTCCCTGCAGCGAGGGACGGGGTGCAGGCACTGGCCTCTCCCTGAGCCGCGGCTCCTGCCGCTGTGCGGGCCGGGAGGGCTCCCACCGGCAGCACGGTTCGCTGCCCTGCCGAGAGTCCTGACATTTCTCCACCGAGACAGCCGCAGGGGGAGGTAGAAGTTGGCTTTGCTGCAAGTACGTGCGTGTGAAGGGGGCTCCCTGCCCCCCCGGCTGCAGCCCGTGGAGCTCCTGGGCTGCCTGGTGCCCCTGTCACCTCTCCTGGAGCAGGGCTTGGCTGTGGTCCCTTCCAGAAGAGGCAGGAGCGTGGCAGGGGATGATGCTGCAGGGCCAGTGGTGCTCCTGGGGGCTTGGGGGACACCGAGCTGGGGGAAGGGGTCGGGGCAGGGCAAGACATGAGGGGATGGGGAGTGCACAGGGAAAGGGAGAACACTTGTCCTTCACGCAGAAGAAAGAGACAAAAGGGCAGGAGAAGAGGCAGGAGGTGGGAGGTGGGAAAGGACAGAGCAGGGATGGGAGTCCTTGGAAAAAACACAATCTGTTGGGTGGGGGGAGCAACTGGGTCTTGGTGCTCCCACATCCTGCCAGTCCCAGCATGACATGGGCCATTCGGCACTCACATTTAAGCCCCAGGTGGCAAAGATGACAGCAAGACAGAGTTTGGCCCTCTAGGGTGAGCAGTGCCAAGGACTGTGGGATGCCCAGGGGCATGCCAGTGATGGGTGCTGACCTGCTCCCACCCTGGGGAGGCTCTGCACCCCGAGCCACCTCTCCAGCACAGCACGGAGCTGCTGCCTCCGTCCTCCCACCTCCATTTTCTTACGTCTCCAGACAAAGTGACCGCTTATCCGCTTGGATTTCAAGCTGTGTGCACAGCCCGGCGCTCACCCCTTCGGCTGGACACGGGGAGGAAGAGGAATGCGACCAGGCAGGTTTGTGCAAACACAGGCACTGCGTGGTCCCCCTCGGTCTTTAGTCTGGTAAGCAAAATCAGCATCTAATCCAGATCAAACAGGACTTTAGCTCCTGTCAAAGGACTGATCCCCTATTCTGCCCAGGCTGTGGTATTTAAAGGGACATGGCCAGGTTAAGTACAGCTGGAAACAAAGGGGTTTGTGAAAAATCATCATGATAAAAACAACAACAACAAAAGCTGGGAAAGATTAGCGGGAAGAGAGACTATAATGAAATATAACTGCCAAAGAAAACTGTGGTTAATGGAGACATCTCCCTGGAGCATTTGAGACCTCAGGTAGTGGAGGAGGAAAGGAATAAGTGAAACCACTCAGAAACCAGCTGCAAAACAAACCAGGCTGTTCCTGGATCAAGGCAAGATCTGCCTTTCCTCTCTCTTCTCTCTCCTCTTTCCTTTCTCCTCTCTCCTCCCTCCTCTTCCAAATACCCCCAAGAAGGAACTGGATGCAATAATGGCCAATTTGTTTATTTGACTACCAGCCTTCGATGGGAGCACTCCCAGGCTGCTCTGGGTGTCGGGCAGTGGTGCTGGGGGGCACATCCCCCCGGAGCACCAGGATGCCTCCTCAGACTGGCACAGCCCTGTGCCGCAGCCTCAGATAGGATTTAGCCACCCGACTTCTCCTGACCTTAATAACTGGCGCTGACTTAACTGGGAGTCTGGTGGCTAAATCCCGCGTGAGTCTGGAAGTGTAGGAGTCAGTGTCACAAGTAATTTATTCCACGCATCTCTCAGCCTCCTAAACTTGGGGAAGCCAGTTCTTAACACACATCCCACTGCTGCCACAGCCCTGGGTGAGCAGATCTGCAGCAGCCTCTCTTTACACCCAGTTTTTCCTCTTCCTCTTTCCCTCTCAGTGGCCGGCTTGCCCAGGCTGGAGAGCAAGGCCCTGCTCAGGCCCCTCTCCCAGCCCAGGAATAGGCACCTTACAGACCTGGGCAAAGCCTCTGCTGCCCACAGCACCATGGAGCATCCTTCTGGTCATGGACAAGTCCCACCTCTGAAGTGGGACAAGATGCCCCCAAAACCATGGCTGGAATATGCACAACTCCTGCGAGAAAGGTCTGGGTGCTTGCACAGGGATTCTGCATCCCGGGGATGCCAACAGTCCAGTGCAGCTCTTCTGCCTCATCCCAAATTGCTGCTTGGGTGTGTTGAGTTTGGAAAACCAGAGGAAACTCTCCAGCTGAGCTCTGTGGTGCTGGAGCTGGGTGAGTGCAGGGTGGAATGTCCATGGAAAGGGAGGCAAGGGTGAGGAGGGCCAGGTGGTCCTGCTCCACTGGATACACAGAAGCCTTTCCTGGGGTTTCCGGCCCCTTTCAGAGCCAAAGTGCTGGAGGCAGGAGGGGACCTCCCAAGACACAGCCCCCTCAGGGGCAGGAGTGTCCAGCCCTGGCACCCCTTCACTGCCTGGAGTTGCAGCCACTCTGTCCTCAGAGCCGTTGGATTTCTCACATCCACATCCCTGACTCTGCTCTCCAACATGACCAAACCCAGTGGCCTGGATCTCTCCCAGCCATGACCACATGTGGGCTACTCCCTCTCCTTCAGCATCTGCTCAGACAGACACTGCCAGCAACCTCTGCCATGCCATGGGGGCGCCAAGGGCTGCGGGCTATGGCACAGGCAGGAAAGCTCTGTGGGCAAACAAAGGGGTGCAGGCAGCAACTGGCAGGAGCTTCCCAGTGGTCTGGTGGTGGAGAGCTGGGGCTGCAGGGAGGGTTTGTCAGCCAGGCTGGTCTCATCCCTGCTGCCTGCAGTGCAGGACAGACCTCTGTGGCTGGAGAGTTCAAACTGTGTTACAGCCGCTGCCACGGTCTGAACATCATATTCATATTCCAGTCACATTTTTGGGGCATCTCTTCCCTTCTTGGCCATGGCAGAGCTCCAGGAGGGCAGGGAAAAGAGGGAAATGGACCTAAGTTGCCATGTCTCTGCCGCTCCAGCTGTCTCCGAGGAGTGTGCCGGGTGTCCTGAGTCATGTCTGGGCTGGGCAGAGCTGAGCTGACACCCAGCACAACCTGGGTTGGTGCTTTTGCTGCCCGGGAGCTTTTCTGTTCCTCCCACAGTCAGGTCACAGCCTGTCCTATCTCAGCAAGGCAGGTGCTGTGGGTGCAGGCAGGGGTGGACATGCCTTTGGTGCCCAGCACAGATGGGCCAGCCCAGCAGGAGCCGCAGGAGGCTGGAGACCTGCCCCGGGGCTTGCCCTCCACAGCCCTCCCGGAGGGCAGGCATAGGGCTGGCACATCTGGCAGAGCCAGCAAGCCCTGCCTGCACCCAGGTGCTGATGGGCTGGGCACAGGGGACAGTTTGGGAGTACAGCTTAGAAAACGTGGCTGTGTTGGGACATGAGCACTCTTGAGTTTGTCAGCCTCGTCCTCCTCCTCCTTCAGGGTCCTATGGATGCGTTTGGTCTCGGTGAGCCATTGCTTGCTTCACCAGGTAGCTCCTGCCTCCCTCTCCTCCTGCCTCTGGAGCTCTTGTGGGAAATGAATGCCTTCTGATGGTGGCAGGTCCTGGAGGAAGCTGTTCTGTCTGCAGTCTCCATGTATGACGGGCCATCACCACCTCCATTTGTCCCCAGGTGGGATCCAGGAGGATGGTGAGGTGTGAAGCGGGTGAGTTCACACCAGAGTTTGAACTGTCCTGAAGGTGCAGCTTTCAAACCTGACAGAGGTACATTAGGGCAAAAAAAGCAAGAAAGAAGAGAAAACACAAACATCCCACCTCCTTCTTGCAAAGCCCTTGGGCCGCAGCACCAGGACTGGGAGCATCTCATCCCTACGGACCCTGCCTGAGTCCCTTCTCTGCGCATCAGCTGTTGGGCTCCCTTTGCTCCTTGGGACATCCCTGTTTTCCAGAAGTTGAGCATATTCTGTGGCATTACCAGTGTGCAAACTACTCTGCAAACAACCATTTCCAGAGGCTGATAATTCCCCCAAGTGTGTGTGCAGCTCCTTGGGAAACGGAGCAGGGCCCAGCACAGCCACCTCATTCGTGATTCCAGGCAAGGCAATGGGAAAGCTTCGTGGTCCTGCTCGGTGGGCAAAACTGTCTTCTCAGAAATGAGTTTTTGCTTGAATTTTGGAGAGAAAAATGTAGTCTGACTCAGCCACAAAGCATGGAAAATTTCAAGCAGGCAGCTGATCTGTGGCAAAAAGTATCCTTGGGCTGGGAGAATGAGTGGGGTTTGTATTGTTTGGGCTGTTAAATCAAAAACCCAGGGGAAAGAAATCACTTTGGGTCAGCCCAAAATGAACCGTTCTAGATATTCTTTCTGAAACAAAAAAAAAGTGTTGCTTCAACAGCAGGAGGCCCTTGGTTTTACCCACTATTGATATAAATGACTTTTCTAGATGGCAAGTGAAAAGGTGCAAAGTTCCTCTAATACCACAGAAGTCAAAAATAAACACTTTGCTTATCCCAAGATAACAGATGTTCCTTGTCCTTTCAGATGGAGCCCAAATGTGCAAATCAGAGAATCATGGAATCACAGAATATCCTGAGTTGGAAGAGACCCATAAGGATCATGGAGTTCAACTCCTGGCCCTGCACAGAACACCCGAACAATGCCACCCTGTGCCTGAGAGTGTTGTCTAAGCACGTTTTGAGATCTGCCAGGCCTGGGACCACAACCACTTCCCTGGGGAGCCTGTTCAGTGACTGACTACCCTCTGAGGGAAGAACCTTTTCCTAACATCTAAACTAAACCTCCCCTGACACAGCTTCATGCGGTTCCCTTGGGTCCTACTGCTGGTCACCAGAGAGAAATAATTAGAGTCTCTCTGAAAATAGAGATTTCGGTGGATAAACTATTAGTGTGAACAATTCCAGCGTGGCTGGGAAGTTGCGGATGGATCCATGATGGGGTCTGCCCTTCCTGCATCATCACCCATAGGCTGCTGAGTGCTGAGCAACCTTTACTGTGTGTGCTGGGGGGATGGCTGGCAGGCAGTGCAGCCATGGTCCTCTGGCCAGGATATGGGCTCAACCTGCTTGTGCCAGGTAGTTGTCCCTGCTGGCTTTGCCCGTGGATCCAGCTCTGGAGCTGAGAAGTGGAGGCAGGATGGGTGGGATGTGCAGCACTGGCCGTGGCTCTGGCTGAGGTGAGGAAGGATGTAAGACCCTCACTAGGAGAACGTCAGGGTATTCAGTTCATGATTTTCCTGCTTGTCCCAGCTGGAATGAGCCTCTCCACCATGACTCAGGTCCCAGCAGAGACACCCCATGCCTCTGCATGCCCAGTGCTCCTGCTTGCCAAGGCCACCTCAGAGAAGACAGAAACCTGAGCAAGTCCCCCCACCTCAGGGTGCCACAAGCACCCCTTCTCCTTCTGGAGCAGGCTTTTCAGCCCCAAATCTGTGCCAGTTTTGAGAGGGTGTGGTTCTGGGCTCCCATGGAACTCTCACCCAGGCAGGATCTGGCCTCTCGGGGGTGGGGGGAGAAATCCTGCCCTCCATCTACTTGTACTCCTGGCTCAGCTTCACAGGTTGCAGGTGGGGTTTGGCCAGCTAGACCCATTAGTCCTTTTAGATGTCTCCTCTCTCCCTTCCTTAGGCAGGGCCGGAGCACCAGAGCCCCTCGTGGCTGGGACAGCCTCTCACCCCATCCCCTGCTCCGGGGAGCTCCCGCAGCTGCCCTGCTTTGTGCTCTGCTTCCTCGGCCCCGGTTACGCAAGCGGCTTTGGAAGCAGGACAAAATTACAGCGGGAAGAAATCATTGCACGGCTCTGGTGGGAGAAGATATTATCCTGCGTCGCCAGCGAGACTGGCCGTCGGCAGGTAGGGCCCGGAGGAGCGCTGCGTGGCAGGATGATCGCTGATAAGAGGCCGGGTCCTGCTCCGGTTGGCCTCGGGAGAGGGAAGCGCCGCGCTGCGAAGCTATGGAAACGGGCAGGCCGGGTGCGGGAGCGGTAATTGGGCCACTCGCATCACCGCAGGTACGCCCGGCCCTTTGTGTGCGCCACGCCGGAAAAAGAGCGCGGCTGCGGGAAAACGGCCATGGAAAAGTTGCTCCGCTGGAAGCAGCAGCTGCCCCCCGGCCGCGGCCCCCCTTCCCCGGCCCCCCGCTCTGCCTTTGAGTCACCTCGGCGGCGTGACGGCTGCATCCGCCCCGCGCGAAGGTCACGCTTAAAAGCATTGGACATGGCTGGGCGCGGAGGTGGGAGAGGCGCTGCACAAGTCGCATCGCGTTTGA
Source organism: Pseudotriccus pelzelni (assembly GCA_035584735.1). Lineage (NCBI taxonomy): Eukaryota > Metazoa > Chordata > Aves > Passeriformes > Tyrannidae > Pseudotriccus > Pseudotriccus pelzelni. The sequence continues at coordinate 3,217,326 of JAWMRA010000028.1, read as the reverse complement.
AGGAGTTGCGGCCAGGGCAAAACCTCCCCAACGTGCCCTTCCAGGAAGGGGGCTCCCACCGCCTTTCATTATTTGCCAAGAAACGTAAGCCCAGAGGTCCGTGAAATTGTCAGGATGTGTGAAATCAGGCACCGCCGGGCAGCTTCTCCCGCACGACCATTTTAAATATTTAACACGTTGATTATACAACGTGTTTGTATTGAAGCGCTGGTGTGGGCCCGGACCCGGCGTTTGCGGAGAGGGGGTGCGTGTGTGTCTGTGTAGGGGGGATTTGGGATTTGGCCACCCTGCCCTGGGCTCCTGGCAGCCGCCGCAGCGCCGGCGGGGGGGGCAGCGGGGAGGCTGTGCGGGAGGCGCTCAGGCGGCGAGCCGCTCCTGCTCGGGAGCCTCCGAGTGACAAACGCGCTCGGGAGCAGGAATTCATTCCTGTAAATATGTTTGCATTATTTATTTTAAGCATTTTTATAAATCATAATAGGAGAGACATCTGCTGTTAAAACTGCAAACTGCATTCATGCCTAGGGCAAGGCGGGAAAGAGGCTTTTTCCCCGGGAAAGCTTGGCAAACTTTGGGGAGCACCGCGGATTTGGGGGGAGAACGGGGCGGGGGGAAATGCGCGGGGGCATTTTCCTGGTGGGAATTAAACATGACGACTCCTTCCCGGGGGCTTTATTTAGGTCCTTCCTGCCGCCTCCACCCCCTCTGGCTTTTGACACCTCTTTATTTGAAGCTTTATCATGAGGATGGCATCTCCCTCTCGCTTTCCCGATGGCTGGGACTAAAGCACCCCACTCCTCTGCGGAGATACACCAGCGCATGTGGATACCAGTGGGTTTCATCTCCCTCAGGTGCAGCTGAGGGGTCCAGAGGGGGGATCTGGTACCTCTCAGTGATGGCACAAAAAAAATTCCTCTGCCTGAGCCCAGTAGCATCTGCAGGTTCCCCGGAGCCGAGAGCTTCTGGAGACGGCCGTGGCTGGTTCTGGGTGAGGGGAGGAAGCTCCGGGTGACTCTGACTCACCGCTGCACAAGATTAATAGCCGGGCGTTGCAGGAGGTTTATCACTGCCACCCGCGGCTGCCGGCTCGCTCTGCCCGGGGAGCCGGGGCGAGGAGGGGCCGCTGGGACCCCTCTCCTCCCGGAGCGCCTTGGGTGCCGCAGCGGAGCCGGCGAGGGGGAGGCGATGCTCGGTTATCTCCCCTCTGCACGCCCCGGAGGCAGCCCCATCCATCAGCCCCAGGGTGCAGGGAGTCCTGGATCTGCTCCCTGGACGGGTCATGCCGTCCTCTGCCTCAGTTCCCTGCCCCTCAGGACAGGCTGTGTTTGAGTTGGGCTCTCCCTGCCACGCTCAGCACCTGTTTTAGAGCTGTTCTACCTTGCAGAGAGGCCCCACCATGGGAAGTGAGTGGCAAATCCATTCTCCAGGGCTCATCTAGACTCCCCTTCCATCCTGATGTCCTCAGCCATCCTGTCCCACAGCATTCTGACAAGCTCAGCAACTGTGATGAACAAAATCTTTTGCATAATCAATAATTAATGTCTGGGGTTTCCAAGCAGTTAATTAATCTCCTGGTGAATCATGAAAAAAATATTTAGGATAGTTGTAGGTGTTTTCAAGCCAGGTGAGCAGAGGTTCACACTCAACCCAGGCTCTTGTGTCAACCCACATCCATCCCTGGAGAGCTCCTTGCTCCAAGTGATGCTGTGCATTGCCGGGGAGTGGACAATATTGATCATAAATATTTGCCTAATGAGATCATATCTGCTTTCCAGCATATGCAGTGAGTGACCTCAAAAGGCCTGGTGTCCTTTGGGTGAGCTCCCAACGAGCTTAATTGTCTATCTGAGTCTTGCAGCTCTGGAGGTGACCCTGCACTGGGGCGTGTGGTGGGGTCAGGTCAGTCCCAGCCATGCTGGGAATGCTGGAGGCAGGGAGCAGACCTTTGCTGGGGCACATAGAGCATCCCACTCCAGTGCTCCCACCCAAAAGCTGGGAAATGCAGCACATAAACAACTCGAGCTCCAGCTTTAGGCCAAGATTTGAGACGATTTCTCTAGTCACTGGTTTTGAATTCGGGGAATATCACAGGCTTCATCCACCCCATCCCCAGCGAATTCTGACTTGGGAAACCTCTGCTGGGTTCACTACAATCTTCAGCAGCAGTTGGGCTTGGATACACCAGCCTCAGGCAAAGGCTTTGACCCAATTTCAAGCAACTTGGAGGATTGAAAAGTCCTCGAAGCAGCTGTTTCTCTGTGTGCCTTTCAGGGACCCTGTGTGGCTCTGCCCTGCTGTATCCCTGTGAGGTCTGGTAGATCAATCCCAAGGCAGATCCGCAGCCGTGGCTCCTCCCTGGTGACCAGGGCAGGGCTTTGCAGTCCCTGCTCAGGTTCCTGACAAACATGCCTGTGTGCTGGGCGTTGCTCAGGTCCGGGCTTGCTGCAGTCCATTTATGTGTGAGCAGGCTGTGAGTTCGCTCTCCCCAGCGCTGGCTCCTCAGCTCATCCCAGAATAGCCAAGTCACTGACTCGTGGCTCATTTTGAATGATTGCCAAGCAGCTGCAGCTGTCCTTGACTTTATCTCTGCTCCAGTGTGGCTTTGCCCAGCTCCACAAGTTCACACTAGGAGACTCCACTCCCCCTTCCCAGAATAGAAGACACCCAGGGCCCAGCATCAGCAAGTTTGGCAGCTGTGGGAAGTGTCATCCTTTGAGCAATCAGTAATTAGTCTGGTTGAAAGGCCAGAGTCCTTGTGGCTAATGAGTAGCTTGAGATGAGACCTACAACCTCCTTGCTGGTGGCTTCCAAAGGCTTCCTGGATTGCTCTCACCTTTATGCTGGCTCTCCGATGGCCCTCAGTCATGGAAGTTGGTTCTCTCCAGCAGATCCAAAGCTCATGATCAGCTCTTGCTTGGTCAGATCTGGTTATCCCCCGTCCCTCCTCACACTGCCTGCTCTCCACACTGCTCTCAACCACATTTCCATCACACCTTCTATGTCCCCGCTCGCTTACAGTCTCCAGCCTGCCTGTCCCCATCTGCCATGTCTAGGACTGCTGCCTCTGTGACCAGGGCTGGCCTCAGTCAGTGGTGGTTGAGGAGACATTGTAGGGACACTGTTGTAGGCAGAGGGAAGGTGGTTTATGGTTGTTGATGATGCTGATACCCAGATCTGCTTCTGATGGATGGAGCTAATTCCTGTATCTCCAGCCCCTCTTAATCCCATCTTCATCCTGGAAAAAAAAACATAGCTCACCTTCTGCAGAGCTCACCTTGACTATGTGAGCACCGGTTTTTGGGTTTGGCTCATGCTGTGAGGGACTGTGAAATCAGCACAGAACAGATGATTCACCCAGGGGAAGAGGTTGATCAGGCAGCACTTGCTTTTCTGTGCAGGTGTTTTGTGCATTCAGCCAGTGGTTCCTCAGGAGCAGCATGGAAAATGAAGGCATGGTGGGATTAAGGGATTTACCTGAGACCTCTCAAGCCTCCTTTTCCCTTGTTTTACCTACTAAATATCTCTACTTCCTTAGAGAAAGTTGAACTCTGGCAGACAGTGGCTTTTTTTTCCTCCAGAGGTGTTCCAGGATGGGAATCTTCACAGTACCGTGTTGTTCAACGTCAGCAGAGGGATGGAACATCTTAGACTGAGGTAAGTCAGCTGATTTATCATTCCTGATTCTTAGAGCAGTCCAGAGTATGACGGGATAGGATCTTCTCAGCTGCCTTCACTTTTAGTGGGATTGGAATTAAGAAGGTCAATAGAGTTTGAAGTGGTTATCTTTTCTTTTTTTCCTTTTAATCCTTTTTTTCTCCTTTATTTTTTCTTTTCTTTCTGAAGGCATCTCTCCACCTTTTCAGGGTGGCAAGAGCAGCAGCAGTGGGAGATTTATCCTTGAGAAGGGGAGGATGCAGGGGGATCCTACGAGGAGGTTATTGAGAAGAGCCAGACTCTTCAGAGTGGTGAGAGGAAGAGACAACAGGTATTAGGTAAGTGAAGAGAAGTTCAGCCTGATGGTAAAGACACCTTTTTTTCCATGAAGGCAGCCAAGCATGAGCAGCTTGCCCAGAGAAGCTGTGCCATCTCCATCCTCTGAGGTTTTCAAGCCCCCACTGGACAATGAAATCTTACCGTGGACCTTGCTTTGAGCAGGAGGTTGAACAAGAGGCCTGCTGGGTTCCCCTCTGACCTGAAGTATTTGCCACACTGTGATGAGATCAACATGGGTGGGCTCAGAGGAAAGGCAACACTGCAGAACTAACTGCTCCACCTTCTCACACAGTGAACTCCAACACGCAGCTTCAGGATTCCTGAAGGCTGGAAGGAGGTGGCTGGGCCAGGCTAAGGCCATGGATCACCAGAACTGGCTTCACAGAATCATGTAATAGAATCCTAGAATAATTTAGGGTGGAAGGGACCTTATAGACCATCTTGTATTCCACTTCCCAGTCATGGGCAGGGACACCTTCCACAAAACAAGGTTGCTCCAAGCCCTGTCCAACCTGGCCTTGGACACTTCCAAGGATGGGACAGTCACAGCTTCTCTGGGAAACCTGGGCCAGGGCCTCCCCACCCTCACTTCCTCTGTTGTGATTTTTGGAGTTGCTTTTTAGTCAGACTTTTTCACAGCAATGCCACTGCAGTCACGGGTACACTGAACCCACAGCAGCACGAGGAGGAGATCAGGGAGAGGGAGGCTTGACCAACAGCTCCTGCACAAGCTGGTACACCAGGACACTGGCCTGAAAAGCAACGGGTCCTAAAAGGATTGTGTGTTCTTTGGGATTCCTTGCTGTATCACTGAAATGTGATCTGGGATAGCAGAGCTCGAATTAAATCACAGCCTGTAAAGAAACAGCAGGGCATGGAGAGAAAGGGCTCCTAACTCCTCTGGGAAGGAGGAGAGTCATAGGGACTCTTCCAGCTTTGCACAAATGTTACAGAATGATAGAATCATGGAATCGCAGAATCACAGAATGGCCTGAATTGGAAGGGACCTTAAAGATCATCTCATTCCAACTGCCCTCCATGGGCAGGAACACCTTCCACTGGGCCAGGTTGCCCTTGAGCTCCTCCTCTTCTGCATTAAGATACTGGGTTTGATAGAGCCCATACCCCATCCACGGCATCTCCTGGGCACGTGTCCCATCCCAGGACAGTCCCAGGTATCCGAGTGCAGCAGAAGGAGAATCACAAAGTCTGGCAGCTGTCCGGCTGTGCCTGAGCCAAAGGGACCCAGCGGGATGCACAGAGATGCATCAGCGCCATCCCTGCTGTGCTGCAGGCCAGTCTGGAGCACTGGGGCCTCGGGGGACCACGGGGAGGCTGCAGTGCTTGAGTCAGTGCCTCTGAGCTCAGGCTCTCCTAAAAAACCTGGGGAGCACAGTGGCTGGGAAGGCTGGGGGTGTGATGCTCAGCACAGCCGCGGTTCCTCCCTCCGTGTTTGCTGTGACCTCCTTGCGAGGCAGCTTTTGGCGCTGAGTTTCACATCCTCTCCGGATCTGCTGGCTATGGCAAAACAAAATTGGCTCTGCACAAGCTCCCAGGCTGCACATGCACTTCACTGCTGAGGAGATGGAGAGGGCTGAAATTCCAGCGTTCTGGTTGTTCGCAGGGCAGGCACCTGTCAGCGAGGCAAACCTCGCCTGGGGGGTGCTCAGGGTTCCTTCGGCTCGCCCAGCACCCCGATTCCAGCTCAGCTTCCCCCTTCCAGCTCAGCTCCCCTCCGGGATGTGCTCTGCTTTGAGTGGGGAGTGCTGGTTCTTTAGCAGCTCGACGTCCAGAAAAACCTGCAGTCACGCAACTATATATAGCCCGAGAGAGGCCGTGAATGTGGTGACGCAGTCTGGAAGTGCTTCCTGGCTGTTCTCCAGCAGCTGGGAGCAAGGCACATGGCTTTGGCTTTTTAGGGGCAGTGGTGTGCAGGGGAGGTGGGGGCTTGGCAGCACAATGGGCTCAAGGGGGGGGAATTCATCTTCTTGTGGCCCCAAGTGCAGGCTGGTGGGGTGAGCCAGCAGATGTGGTGTTGGGGCTTGGAAGTGGTTTCAGTGGGACAGAGACCTGATCCAGGATTCACTCAGCTGAAGCTTGCTGGTAGAGAAGTCCTGATATGGAGACTCGTGACACTTCACACTGTATGGCTGGGGATCCCCTTTAGCCCCAAAATAGGGGTAAGGGCTCTCATTGCTGGCACTCCTGGGAGGTCACAGGAGTGGCTCTGGTCTCACCTCCTGGTTTCTTCCACACTGGGCTGCGAGACCTCGTCAGAAGGGATGCACAAACCATCACCATCATTCGTGGCTCCATCAGGGCCAAACCAGGAGGAGCAGAGCACAGCAAGGAGCCAGATGACCTCAGCCCCCCCATCCCTCCACCCTTCACACTGCTCAGAGGGCAGGGAACAAACTGGTGGAGACCTTGGACTGGACACCACGCTCAGCCGGGGAGGAAAAGCTGTCTCAGCCTGGTTGCTGGGATGGAGTCACAGGGGACTGACACCTTTCTGGGTGCCACACTCATCCTGAAATGCAGGGGTGGTCAGGCTTGGCCACCTCTGCCTCTCTGGCAGCTGTTGGGAACATCGCCAGGAGGACCATGGCACTGTGTGCCCTTCCTCTTATCCTCAGGAGAGCTCTCCAGAGAGGAAACAGGCACAGGGAGGGACATTTCCAACCTGACCTCCAAACCAGTTCTGGTCACCTCCCTGCTCCAGAGACTGTTCTCCACACTGGAGGGGATCTCTGTGCCATCAGCTCCTGCACTGACCTCCTTCCTCACTCAGCCAGATGCTGCTGTCCCCTGAGCCCAGGGAGCTCCCAGGGCTGGGCATGGCCTGTGGGACGGGGTGGTCTGCTGGCTGGTGGGAGCTGCAAGGCTTTGTCTGTGGCCCTACTCACGACCCAGAGCCATGCTTGGTGCCTGGCTGTCTAGTGGGAACCTCAGATGCCCTTTCCAAGCCAAATCGTAGGTTGGCTGGACAGGATTACACCTGCCCAACTTCTGTCTGCTCCTTCAAGCCTTTTGGGGTGTGCCTGGGGGTGCTCAGCCTGGTCAGGTCCTCAGTGTGCACCCCAAAGAGGGAAATCTGGCCCTGACCCCTGCTGCAACCTGTCCTCATGGAGAGAATTCTGCAGAGAGCCAGCTCCTGTGCCAGGGAAGAGGCAGGATGTCAGAGCAGGCCCTCACATCCAGGCTGTGCTGGGAGCTGCAGTGACCACCCCTTCGTGTCTGGGTGTGCAGCCTGGTCCACAGGCTGCTTTTCCATGGACAATCTTTGCCATGATAAAAACCTGACTGTTAACACTGGGACGTGCTGATGGGAACCAGAGTCAGCTTCTGGTCTGCCCCACTGTAACTCTGGATGATTCTTGTGTCCAAAGATCCTGAACAAGGCTGGGAAGGGAAGCAGGAAACCTAGCCCACTGTCCTGGGTGGCTCGTGGTGTGGACAACACTGGAAAGCGAGGCACGGGGCTGGGTTTAACATACCCTGCAGAGCTTGCCCCATCCCATTCCCTGACTGCAGGAGCAGTCCCTGTCCTCCTCACTGACGTTGGGATGTTTATGGTCAACATTATGGGAAAAAACGTGGGAGAGGCGGGTGTCCTGCCTTGGCTCTGGTGACAGAACTACTCACCCTGTCCTGCACTCTGTCCCTCCCTGTTCTGTTCCAGCAACTCTGGATTCGGCTCTACCTTGCCCTTGCCCACACAGAGGTGCAGAGCCAGCCTCCTGTACATGGAAATATTAATCCTTGGGATTTCCAGAGCTGAAGGAGCAGAGAGTGCCACAGCGTGAGCGCTCGGAAGCAGACGGCGCTGCTGCATGGCAATCTATGCCCAAATGCTCCATATCATATCGTACAGCATATGTCTAGAGACAGGCCAACAAATTTAGACCTGGAAATGTGTGTAATTGCCAGGCAGGACTTTGAGGCTGGAAGAGCTTCAAAGAAAATGGAATTCATGTGCTTTGACAGCGGCATGGGGGGTTCTTCAGGTGTTAGGTTCAGTGGGACAGGCCCTCCCCTTGAAGTATTACTTAGTCCTAGAAGTGCCTGAAGGTCAAACTTGGCTCAGTCACTCGCATCACTTCAGTATTTATTGATTTGGCTCAAAAACAGAGCTTGCTTGGCTTAGCACAATACACAGTACCACAGAATCATGGAATATCCTGAGCTGGAAGGGACCCAGAAGGACTACAGAATTCAGCTCCTGACCCTGCACAGGACAGCCCCAAGAATCACACCGTGATTCTCATATATGTCCATCTACTTTTCCATATGGCTCTTTCTGTCTCTTCCTACTCTCTCTGCAGCTTAGTTTTCCCAGTCATTGCCCAGAAACTGCCCTGCAACTGTGGAAAATGCTGTTGCCATCAGATCTTACTGTGGTCAATGGCACGTGGCCTGGAGCATAAAGGGAGTCTCCCATGGAGACTGGTTCCCTGGAGAGTCACTGCTCTGCCCCTCCTGGCTCCCAGCACGGGTCCTCAGGCAGAAATGCCACCACCCTCTGCTGCCACATGCCCTTGTCCCCATGGTGGCAACCCTTGAGTGCAGCCCAGCCCATGAGCGGCTTGGAGGTGGGGTTTGGTGGCCTGAATGGCTTGTACTGGCCTCAGAAGTGACCTGAATTATGGTGTGACCTGCCCCAGGGGGTACTGCTGTCCCTCCTGGTCATGCAGGTGCTGTCACAGGACTCCTGCAGCTCCCAGGGCTGCACCACCAGCAGAGCAGTGCCTGGGCATGCCCCAGTCACATCCATCTGCGGGAAGGTCAGTTGCAGTGGGATCAGGGAACCTCATCCCAGCTCCTCTCTGCACCTCCCATCCCTTTACTCTGTGGGATCTCCTGCCACGTCCCACCCTAAGCCCCCCTGGCAGCCCCACCTCCCTGGTCTCCCATCCCTCACTTCCAGCACAGCCGGGAGCCTTGGGGCTCTCCCTTGCCCTCCTTCTCCTCCAGGAGCCAGGTGAAACCCAGTAGTTTTTAGGATCTGTGTTGGCAGAGAAGAGCGAGCAGATGGTGCCCCAAAATCCCCACGCCCCGGAGAGTGAGCCAGTGATCATTTCTGAAGCTCTCGAGATCTATTTTTTTCCCAGACCCCGCTGAGCCTGGCAAGGACTTGTAACTGCAGCTTGGACTGGCTGGAGAGGGCAATACCCGGATGGGCTCCTCGCCTTTCAGGCTGTAAATGGGCCCTGGCGATACAAAGCACAAAGCTCTTTCCTTCCTGTTTGCCGGGCTCCCTCCGTGAAACCTTCCCCTGCCTGTGCTGGAAAATATGTAAATACCAGGGCACGGGAGAATTGCTCCCCCGTGCCTGCACCACGTCTGAAATACCCATTAAAAATATATGTTCCAAAAAGAGCACCTCTGCACCGAGCACAGACTCTGCTGGCAGTGGGGGGCTGTTTGAAGGGAGCAGGAGGGAGCGGATCAAAGGGAGAAGGGACGGCGCGGCTGTCCCAGCTAAATTAGCAGCAGGGATGGGGGGTTTGGAGGCTCCACAGGATCAATAGGACTATCTGGAAATGCCTGGCAGTCACGCAGGAGGGCTGGAATTCAGCAGCGGGGTCTGCAGTGCTGTGCTGCGGCTCGGCTGGCTGTGCCAAGCCTGGGGAGGGATGCAGGGAGCCAGGGAAGGGGGATGAGAGGAGGGAGGAAAGGGGCTGCCGGGGCACAGGCTCACGCAGCAATGAGCAGGTCTAATGAAGAGCCTTGAGGACATTCACCCCCCCCAGCACCAGCGGGATGGGGCTCTGCTGGTGTCACCTCCCTGCCCGTGTCTCTGAGGTCCTGTCCCAGGTCATGGTGGGGAGAGCAGGTTGCTCACATGCATCTTCCTGGCCCCTTCTCTGCCTCACAGCCTCGGGGCTGGGGAGATAATTACACACAAATTTGTTGCAAAATCTCCCCTTCAGCGAGGCAGGGGCCAATAAATTGTCTCAAAGACCCCATGTGATGTAGAAGCACAACCTGGCTTTTCTGGGAAACCTGACAGGGCTCAGAAGGTCTGGGAGATGAGGGCTGGGGATGTCTCTAGTCCTGGTCTCCTCCAGAAACACCCTTGGGGATGTGCCTGGGGCTGGGGGAGCCGCTGGGCAGAGTCTCCGCTCTCCAGGCTGGGCACTGGGATCTCTCGCAGCTCCAGCCGGTGAGAAAGGGCAACCCACAGAGACATTTTCTTCTTCTTCAAAGGAATTCAGTGTTTGGCTGGAGCGTTCAAAGGAGATTTAAAAAGAGAAGATAAAAAAGAAAGTTAAAAGCTGCCCAGTGAGGGGCGGAAATGGGAACGTGGGGAGAGATCAGGGGCAGCGCCGGCAGCAAAGCAATGTCAGGGCACCGGGAGAGGATGAGGAGAGCCTTCATCCCACAGCTGCCCAGCCAGGGCACCGATGCCCATCCTCCAGCATCTGTGTCCATCGTGCCCGTCTGCAAGCTGGGGCTTGGCACTTTCAGAGCCCTGGAGAGCCCTGAGTCTGCAGGAGGAGTGGGGCTGGAGGCCGGTGGTGCTGGGTGACCGCGGTGGGAGAGGGAAGCCACGCTCAGGGGACTGGGACCAGCAGCGTGGGAAGGGTGGGATGCAGCGGGGATGCAGAGCAAGACACCGGGAGGGAAAATGTTAATCAACCGCAGTGCCTCCCTGAAAGGAGCCAAATGTAAATGAGATAATTAAGCTATTATTTAAAGCCGGGAGACGGTGGGGACAGGCCCGGGGTGGCCGGACTGCATTTTAATCAGCTGCCTGGCTGGGGCTGGTGAGCTGGTGCTGGTGGTGCCCCTGCCTCTGCATCCCTGCCTCTGCATCCCTGCCTGGGCTGCCAGGCTCCTGGGGTACTGAGCAGCCCCTCTGTGAGCTGCTGCCACCCTGTGCCCTCTCTGCCCAGCCACTGCCATCCCATGTCCCAGGGTATCCAAGCCAGGCCAGGGTGCAAGGGGTCCAGGTGTGGAGGTATCTACACCTGTGTTACCACATTTCTGTGGGGTACTTTTTTAGGCTGCAGGAGCCCCTCTGGTGCCTCAGTTTACCTGCTGTCACTATTTTGGATGCTAAAAACGACTAAATGAGAATAAGCAGCGGTGGTGAAGATAAACCCCTGCAAGGAACACAAATACTCCAGCAGTGTTGGCTGGAGTGACCTCAAAAGGCAATGACTGGGCTTTAGGAGCCTTTTTTTCACCCTCTGGTGTGGAGTTACCATGTGACCTGAAGAAATTTAAATAATTGCCCTGTGGCTTGGTTTCCCCACCTCTGGAAGCAGCGCTGAGGTTTGGAGGAGCTCTCAGCACAGTGGGGAGCTCCAAGGTCACTTGTGAACTGCCGCAAGCCAGCAAATGTGGCAGGACAGGATTTTCTTCCTGCCTTTCTTTGTTTTGGTCAGGAATGGAAAAGGAAAAAACACCATCCAAAGGTACCCACGGCAAGGAGCATGAAGTCACTTTGTTCCGTGTCACTGGGACCGTCCTGGCTGGTGGGGGAAGATTCGGCTCCTTTCCAAGAGACCTCTGAACAGCAGAGAGAAAAAGGGTTATTGTTCACTCCTTTTCTCATATATCAACCAGGATCTAGGTGAAACAGGGTTAGCAGGGGCTAGATTCAAAGGAAACCCAAGGAGATGTCTCTTCCATGGAGGATCCTTGAGGAGAGCTCCTCACCACAGGGCGAGTGGCTGCTCCCATTTCATATAGGAGGTGTGAGAGTTGAAATACAGAAGGAAAAAACACGTGGAGAGCTCTTAAGCAGAAAGGCAGCTCCTCTCTAGCTCAGAAAACCCCGCTCCACAAACGTCTGGAGATCAGGGGAGCAAGGAAACGTTACACATGCCAACCACATTTGTAATCGCTTCCCCAGGCCCTGGCCCTGATGGAAACGGGGGATCAGGTCCGAGGAATGTTTTCTGCCTCTCTACAACACAGCCCTTATCTTTCAAGGGCCTTTTTGACTGTATGGTTAAATGGTAAATTAAAAGCCTGATCCAGAGTGGCTCTCAGGTGCCTTACTCTTATTTAGGTACCTCATTCCTGCAATTTCCATTCCTTTGCAGAACTGGGCCCTTGAATCCTGAAGACACTTCAGAAAACGCTATCCGTGATCCCACCTTAGCAAAAAGATTATCCCAGCATCCTTCCCGCTAGTCTATGACCTCTGAGCATCCTGCCAGTGATGGCAGCTGACCTGATGGCTGTTCCTGTGCCGTGTGCCTCCCGGGGCTGCCAGTGCCGGCGGCAGGGAGGCTGTGGAGGGGGTTGGCATTTCCAAAGCACGCTGCCGGGGAGCACCACGCTGACCCACCCGAGCGTGAATCCAGCCTCCCACTGCTTTATTTGCCAAAAGCAGCAGTTTTTTTTTCCCCTTCTCTCCACCCAGGCAGCCAGGCTGCAGCTGCCTCCCCTCTCCCGGGCCTGGGGTGGGACTTCAGGTGCAGTCGGTCTATAAATACTTGGCACCAACACCGCTGCGGTTGTGCTGCGGTTTTATTTGTAGGCTCAGTGTGTGCACGGGCAGGTGTGGCCTTTGCAGATTAGGGAATGGGTTTGTACCCTTGTCCTCCCCCTCTCCATCTCCTCAGCTCTCAGGTGAGGGGAGTGCCATCAGCAACACCAGAGGGATACAGTCATGGGCTGTGTCCAGGGCTCTGATCGATCACGGAGTGTCTCCAGGGCTCAGATCTCAGTGGCCCAGGGCAAGATCACACAGGCTGAGTTTGGCAGCTATGCTGGAAGTGCTTTATAGTTCCAAAATCATTTGAGGAATGAAGAAAGCAAATCCCTGTGATTTACCCAGCCAATCCCAGAGTGAATGAGGAGGAGTCTGGAGTCACACACGGCACAGGGGTTGCAACGCCTCGGTCAGAAGTGGCCACTGGACGACGTGAAAAGAGAATACGGGAGGTAAAACTTGTGGCTCTGGGGGTTTATTTGCCACAGGAAACAATTTGCATTTCTGTTTTCTTCTGGCTGATATTTGCAGGCAAGACAAAATTAGCCAAACAACCTTTCTCGGAGCTCTGAGATTTACTGCCCTGTGACTCAACTTCCCCAACTGTGATCTAGGGAGAGCAATCCTTTCTTCCCAGTCAGCAGTGGGGGAAGCTTTGTGCACCTCCTCCTTCAGGCAAAGCTCTGTCCAGAGCATCCAGATGGGAAGAAACTCTGCACCTGCATGTCTTTAACCCCAATTTCAGGACTGAGTGTTTTCCAGACTGCATGTTACAGGACCATGCCGTTGCATGTGCTGGAGACAAGAGGATGTGCTGACTGGGCAGCTGCTGTGGAAAGTACAAACACAGCCTGGTGCCTTCATCCCTTAGGGCCAGCAAGGGCCCAAGCAGTGACCTCATGGAATCATGAAGGCTGGAAAAGCCCTCCAAGATCATTGAGTCCAACTGCTAACCCAGCACTGCTAAGGCCACCACTAAACCATGTTCCCAGGTGCCACATCTATGCATTTTTTGAACACTTCCAAGAATGGTGACTCCACCATTTCCCTGGGCAGCCTGTTGCAGTGCCTGACCACCCTTTCAGTGGAACCCAGGGTACAATCCATCCTATACTGAAGGACACGCTGGAATGCTCAGAGGAAGCCTCGCAGTGCCTTGGTCTCTCTGCTACGAAAGGGCCACCCAGGTTGGGCAACCCTGATTTCTAGAGGTCTCTGTGCGGGTATCTTGGGGTGGCAGAGGTGGCTCCTCTCCCTGTGGTGTCTGTACTGAGCGGAGGAGGGAGGTCACCTGCCATGAATCTTTTCACCACCCTGAAGAGCTTTCCCACATTATCCCCACCAGGGTGGAAGTGTAGCTGTGAGGTGGCCAGGGCTAAGTGGGACCTGGTGACACTGCAAGGCGGGAGGGACAGAGCTTGGTGCCACAGCCTGCAGTGCTGGTACAGCTTAGCAGGCTCCCAGCAAAGCTGCTGGCACGAGTGCTCTGTTCGTGGATACTGGGCAGTGGGCTGGGGGGGCTGGGGGGATCATTTTATAGCCTGTGCAGTGATTCCAGGCAAAGCCATCTCGGGATCAGACAAAATTAAATAAAAAACCGACTCAGTGCCCAAAGCACGTGTGAAGTTGTTTTCTCAGGGGTTCGTCCGAACGCCGAAGTTCCCATTCTCCCAGCAGGAAGAGGAGAGAGGGAAAAAAAAACCCGGCACAAAAGCCGTCGGAGCAGCCGCTGGCTGGCGTGGGTGGGAAGGGGGCCAGGCTGGGCGCCGGGCGGTGGCAGTAATTTTCCACACGCACTGGATTAGGTGAGACTCTCGGTCAGGAGTGAATTCTGGGTTTTTATCCCCCTTCTTCCCCACCTCCAGAGACCAGTGTTGGATGGGAGCCCGGGAGAGGCGAGATAAAGGTCTTCTCTATCAGACAGCTGTTGAAAGATCTCAAATAAAGAGGCAGGCACTGCTCAGAAACCATTGGAGGCAGCGAATGTGAAGGGTAAACTGCAGAACAGGTAGTGCTTGTTGCCTCGAGAGGCCTTTGGAGATACATCCCCTCCTGGCTGGGCAGCTCCCCTGACCTCCAGCTGCCTGGGGCTCTCCGAGGCTCAGCAAACTGCTGCCCTGGTAGGATGGCACAGCAGCTGCCTTGGCAGCTAGAGCTGGGAGAGCATCATTTTGTATCCATCAGGAGGCAGGGATGGGGTAACCATCCATTGGGGTGGGGTGACCTCAGACCCTCCCTCCATCTCTACCACACTCCCCAGGGCTGGTGGCTGCCTCGGTGGACACGCATCTGAGCCGAGCTCATCTCCCAGGCTCGCTGACAGCCAGCCCTGCCCCTGTCCTTGCCATCCCCCGTGTGTCAGTCTGGACACAGCCCGGAGCTCGCCCGATTGCCCCCTCCCCAGGCTGTCCGTGCCCCTCCCGCCGGGCGCGGGTCGGGCGCGGGGCGCGCAGCGCGGTGCCGGCCGTGGCGTCGTTGCCACGCCGCGGTGTGTCACGACCCTAATCAGATCTCACGCTCCAGGGAGCAATTCTCCTCACCCTGGGAAAGCGTGAGACGCCTGCGCCGGGCCTCGCACGTGGCTGCCCGCCCGCGGCGCGGTGCCCAGCGGGGCACGGGGGGCAGTGCCGGGGCTGCCGGGCGAGCTCAGGGCTCTGCCACAGGCTGGGAGGCACCGGCTGGGCCACCCAGTGTGGCCACAGGGAGCTGGCTCCCAGGAGGATTTCTTGCCTCCTCTGTGCCGTCAATCCTGTCGCTCACTGGGCCATCCCACCCCATGCCATGTCATCCCATCCCATCTCATCCCACCCCACCCCTTTTTTATCTCATCCCATCCTGTCACCTGTTTTATCCTGTCTCATTCCATCCAATCCCCTCTGTTTTATTCCTTTCCATGCCATGCCATCCCATCTCACTCCATCCCTTCCCTTCTGTTTTATTCTGTCCCATTCTATCCTATTCCCTGTTTTATCCCATGCCATTCTGTCCCTTGTTTTATTCTGTCTCATGCCATCTCATGCCATGTATTCCATGCCTTTTGTTTTAGCCCTTTCCATGTCATGCCATTCCATCTCTTTTATTCTGTCCTATCCATTCTTCTCTATTTTATCCCTTCCAATCCCATTCCACCCCACCCCATCCTCTCTGTTTTACCCTGTTTGATCCTATCCAGTCCCAATGGTCCTCTCCCATGCCATGCCATCCCATCTCATCCCACTCTGCCTGTCCTGTCCTGTTCTCTCCCCAGCAACATCACTGCCACTGACTGCATCTCCCAGTGACCAGTCCTGTGTAGTCCTCTGGTTCCTCAAAGTCATCTGTTTCTTTTCCATCCCAGCCCCATTCCCGAAGGATGCATAGAGCTGTGTCAGAGGAGGGTCGGGCTGGATATCAGGAAAAGGTTCTTCCCCCAGAGGGTGGTTGGCACTGAACAGGCTCCCCAGGGCAGTTGGCACAGCACCAAGGCTGGCAGAGCTCCAGGAGCATTTGGACAACACTCTGAGGGTCAGGGTGGGATTGTTTGGGTGTCCTGTGCAGGGCCAGGAGTTGGACTGGATGATCCTTGTGGCTCCCTTCCAACTCAGGATATTCCATGGTTCTATAAGCTCACAGTGAGGTACTCCCAGAGCATTCATCTGGCGTGAATCTCCCCACAAGACCCTTTCTCCACAGCTCATGTCCAACACGTCTGTCTCTTCCTTGGGTCATTTTACATGTCCCCACCATTGAGTCATGGACCAATGTCAAGCAGAGACTGATGTACCCCAAATTAAGTCCACAGTCTGACTGTGGACTGGTTGCCGTGGGGCCCCAGCCTTGGGGAAGGCAGGGACAGGGCCCTCACTTGGTGTTGGGGTATCTTTGGGAATTTTGCAGTTACTGAAGGAAATGATACAGACCTGCCCTTGACTCAGCCATTTTAGAGTGTCTCCTGAGCTCAGTGAAGCTGGAGCTAAACCTCAGTCACTTTGATCATGACAAATAGGAGCTGGGAAGCCAAATTCAGTGCAAAGTCACTGGCTGGCTGTGGAGCTGCTGCAGTTCCTGGTTTCAGATGTGGATTTGGTGCACAGCTGGTGGCTGTGCTGCCCACACTGCTGGGGCCAGGATGGTGCTCTGTGAATGCAGAGGAGGCTTGGGATGCTGGTGGGACTGGTCCTGCCTGTGTCTACTCTCGCCTTTGTATAAGGAGCTGGCCTGGGGGGATGCTGAGGGTTGGTGTCTGGCACTTCTGTTGTGTTGGCTGATGGCAGAGCTGGTGCTTTTGACTCATTGATTTTACATTCCTGGGCAGGAAGACACCAGGGTGGGTAGCTGGGGGGTCACAGAGTTGCCGTCCTGGTTTGGTGGGTGGAGGTGGACACCCAATTCTCTGTGAGGACATTGGTGGCCCAGGTCAGCCAGATTATGGCCTCCTCAGTTACCCCTGCTGCTCCAGAAGCTCAGCCAGCTTTGTGGTGGGGTGCAAGACAGGGGACACTGTATGGGATTGGGAGCAACACTGAAGAACAACCATCTACGTGTTATTTAGCCCATGGGCTGAGGGAGCAGCACCCAAGTGTATGAACCTCTTCAGGCACCAGCAGGAGGTCTGTGGATCTCCTGGAGAGGCAGACAAGCTGGAATGTCTGACTGGGGGGTGCTGGAATTTCTGAGACTGGCACATGCCCAAGGAGACACCCTCAGAGGGACCTCAGAACCCCCAGAGGGGCTGCAGCGTGGGGTGAGCAGCCAGCACAGGCAGGGAGTGTGGCGAGCAGGCGGTGGGATGCGAGGAGGGGGAGGCAGCCATCCATCCATCCGCTCCCCGCTCCCTCTGTGCCTCGCTCTACTTGCCGCGGTCCCCAAGCTCCCTTCCCTTCCCCTCCGCTGCCTTTTATGCAGCTCGCCCAAGGCTCCAGGGCCTGGGGATCTTTCCAGGCTTCCCCAGCTGGGGTTTGGCAGCTCTAATTTTAGGCTCTTCTCAGTTTTGCTTTCTCGCCACTCGGTTGAGGAAAAGCGCTTGTGCGGGGAGGCGAGCCTGGCCCTTCCCCACCGCTGCTGGCTTTCTCTTTGTCTCTCTCCCCAGCTCGCTCCTGCCTGGTGCCTGCTGCTCTGAGCTGCTAGTGGACATTAATAAGCCCTTTTCTAAAGCTGGAGCTCTTGCAGGAGTGCAGAGTAGGTATGCACATCGAGCCAGGGCCCCTCCAGACCTGCTGCCCCATGGTGATGGTCTCCAGACCATGGTGTGACACCCCACTCCCCCGCGAAAACACTGGGAAGGGCTCCAGTCCAGGCTAAGAGGCTGCAGACTCAGAGGAAAGCCCAGCCAAGGACATCAGGATGGCCATGTTTTAAACACAGTCATCCAGCACCTTTCAATCCCAACAAACCTGTGGGAAGGAGCTGGGGAATGCTTTTGAGGGAAGCCCAAAACTAAGGGTAGATCAAAAAAAGTGATCAGATCAATCCATGTACGGAAAACCCAGCAAGAGCTAATCCAGCCCTCAGATCCCCCCTGGCAGCCTGTTAGAGCTGCTGCAGGATTTGACCCTGGACCTGGTCAGCCTGGATCTGAGGCAGGACAGCTGGTGAGTTCTAATTCCAAATCCAAGCTAAGGACAGCCCTGTGGGACAGGGGATTTTGCCCAAAGTCCTGGTTATGCAATTTTGACACAAAAAAGGAGCATCCCCCTCCTCACGCTCTCAGGGAAAGTATCTTCTGGGGAAGAGAAGGAGAATTGTTTCTCAAAGGAAGAGAAAAATCCGGTGAGGAGGACAGAGGAGAGGTGGCAGCAGCTGGGAGAGCAGGATGTGCTAGCTGGGATGGATCCTGCCTGCACATGAGAAGCACATTGGGTTTTGTCCGGTGTATCTGATGAGCTTTCACCTTCCAATGGTGAATGACTGGGGCTGGAGCTGTCTAACTGGATTGCGAGCTGCCTGCTCCTGAAAGGGCTCTGCATCCCATTATCCATAAACCTGTTCATGGCACACGGCTAATTCAGGCAATTTCCCCCACGTTTATGCTGTCGATATAATAACCAGCCCGTCGGCCTCAGCCGGGCTGGAGCACCGTGTCACGAACAGCAATCTGCAAATCAGGCTCTGAACACCGTCCCTGCAGCCAGGCTGTGTGGCCAGGGCCGTGGGCCCAGGGCAGTGGGACCACAGTGTGCTCTCCCTGCCTTTGGAACCTCTCTGCTGCCCGTGGGGAGGTGGGCTGGCAGGATCCCTGAGGAAGCGCTGCCCTGCAGGTGATAGGAAGCTTAACGGCCCCCTCCCGCGCTGGCACCCTCCTTGTCACAGGTCTGCAGGACCCAAATCCAGCGTTATCAGAGGGCCACAGCGCCAGAGAGAAGGGCCCAGCTGGCTCCTCTCGCCCTCTCCGCTCCCCATCGCTCACGTGGAGCGGTGGGTGGACGCGGCTCTGGCTCTGCTTCGCTGCCAGATTATTTCTGGGCATCGCCACAGACGAACGCGGCGGGGAGCGAGGCCGTGCCGGGGGTGCCGGGGGAGGGGGGACACGGCGGTGCCGGCAGCTGGGGGCCGGGACCGTTCCCGCTGTGCCTTGCCGGCATCCTTTCCCCACCGGCGGCCGCGTGGCTGCCCGGAGGGGTGAGGGGGCTGCCCGCTGACACCGCCGGCCTCCCCCTCCTCCCCGCCGGCTTGCGAGCGCGGTGCGTCATCCTCCGCTCGGATAATTCGGGGGCAACTATTCCGCGCCTGCCGCGGATCACGCCGGGGCCCCCGCGCTCCCTTGGCCCACATGCCCCCCTCCCACCTGGCCCGCTTCCCCCGTGCCTCCTGTATCCAAGGAGAGGGATCAGCGGCGGGGGGAAGCGGGGCTCTGACGCAGGGCTCGCCCCGCCGCTAATCGCCCCGAGCCCGGAGCGGCCCCAAGCCCCCCTCGCCTCCACCGTCACGGCCGCGCTGACCCCGTGCTCGCAGGGTCAGGGACCCGGGGCTGATTCGGGGCTGAGCGCGGCTGTCACGTTCCCTCGGCAGACACGGTGCAGCTGCCGCTCGCCGGGAGCCGCGGGGGCTGCTCCGGGGTGGCCGCGTTCCCCCGGCGTGGAGCCGCTCCTCAGACACCCCCACGGGCTCCTGGGGGTGATGGCAGCGAAGCAGAGCACGGGGGGTTTGTCCCACGGGAAGGGGGATGAAGGGCTGTGCCTGCTGCGGGGTCTCCTCTCTGCGCGTCCCACGCGAGGGCTCGGGGAGCATCTGCCGGGATGAAGCTCTCGCCCGGCAGGATGGAGAGGGATCGCTGTGCTCAGCTGAGCTTCCTGCACGGGAGGGCCGGGGTGGGCGCCCACCCAGCGCTGGCTCCGCGGCCGATCTGTGGGGTGGATGGGCTCACGTGCCCTTTCGGAGAAGATGCCTGTGTGGCAGTTTGCCTCGGGGAGAGCTGTTCAGGCAGAGCTTTTCCCCCTCGCAGCCCCCGCGCTCCGCTCTCCCGACACGGCTGGAGAGCTGTCGGTGCCGGCAGAGCCGGCGCCAGGGCAGTGGCGGCAGGAGCACCATCCCCAGGTGGGCACCGAGCGGCCAGGCTGTGTGTCCCCAGGCTTTGCGTGCGAGGCTGTGCTGGGCACTGGAGCACACACACACATACACACACACGCACACACACACAGAGTGCTGCACTGAATCCCACCAGCTCACTTGAAGCTCTGGTTGACTTTCATAAGCCTTCTCAGACTCGGCTTCAATGGGATCTGGAGTTGTCCTTCATGGGCAGACATGGGAAAGCCAGCTTGTGTGGACAGGAACGCTTTGTGGGATTGCACATCCCCATCCTCACCTCCAGGTCAGGGCAGGATCTCAGGGGACAGCAGGGAAGGAGAAGGCTTGCAGACATATCCCTGGTGGGACCTCGAGAAACATCCCTAAAGCACCCACAGTCCCTGAGGATGCAGGTGAGGAGACACACATCCCCCTCCTCCAACACACCGGGGAGACAGCACCTTCTCCACGGCGTAAAATGGAGCAGGATGCGGAGGGAAGAGCGGCTTCGAACAGTCAATTTCCATCGCTGAAAGCTGACAAGTTTAAAACAGCTAATGTGCCCCGCAAGATGAGGCCTTGGGAGATTTACAGCTCTCCTCGGCTGACTGCTCCCATACGGTGTATATGTCAGCCAGGGAGCCTTTTAAAGAACCAAGATAAAGCTGCAGTGAGGCCGCATTGCCCACCAAATGGATGGCAGAGAGAGAGAGAAGGAAGGAGAGAGGTTGCTCTGTGTGTTTTTTTCCCATCAGGCAGATGCTGAGCTCATGTCCCCTCCTGCAGCCACCACCGTGGAGTTACTCTAGGTCAAGGACACAGCAGGCCTCTTGGAGCAAAGTTTTCCTAAGCTGGCGCAGAAGGAGTAAAATTCATCAAGAGCCATCAGGAGCCCACTGGGGTGGGTGTCAGCGGAGGTGGGGGTGGCACTAGCTGGCAGGGGTCATTGTATGGTGTCTATGGAGGGAGGACACTCTGAAAATGGGCAAGACCCAGCCTGAACCTTCAGCTGCAGGCTGGGGGCTGGTGCTGGACTGCTTGGATGTTGGGGAGCAGCCTCCTGGGTGGGTTGAGTAAGAATACCAGGTCTCCACAGGACCCCAGCCAGGGTCAGCATCCCCTAGAGGGCTCAAGGAGCTGCTGCTGCGCTTCTCAGTGCTGCTGCTTGCCAGCTTTCTGTGTCATATTGAAGCCAGGCTGGGATGTCGGTGCTCCCCAGGGCAGTTGGATCCCTGTTTTGACCTCTGTGTTCGTCCGGGTCCTCTGCTGCAGCCAGAGTGGCATCGTGTGTGTGAGCAGGCACATGACCAGCATCGAGTTTTGTGGGGTGTCAGCTGGCCAGGACGTGGCCAGGGGACCTCAGGCACATGGGATGTCATGGGACCTGCCTGCCCAGCCCCAGAGTACTTGTGGTGTCCGTGGTGTGGGAGCCATGTCCACCCACACCCTCTGTGCCGGCTCTGCCTGGCAGAGACAACAGCAGCGGGTGTCAGGAGGCAATTCACCTTCCCCAAGGTCACCAGGAGAAATGGGCTGGAGGCACCATGTCCTGAGAGTGCCTCTGTGTCTCTGCAGATCCATGGCACTGGCTGGGATGGAGGTGCTGGCAGGGGATGGCGATGATCCCTGTTCCAGGACTGGGCAAGCTGCTGCTCTGGGGCATCTGTGTCTGCTGGACTAACAGTGCTTACGTGGTCCCTCTGCTCTCCACAGCCCAGCTCGGGCTCTCCGGTGTGGAGCAAAGCTGCAGCCACCTCAGCAGGCTCACCTGAGGATGGTGAAGCTGGAGATAGGCAAGGCTAGAGAACCTCAGTCCTAGGCAAGCCACTAAACCCAGATGAAAACATCCAGGCAGTCCTTTTGTGTTTCCATTTGTTCTCTGTCATAAAGAAGGTTGGTCCCATTGAGGGGACCAGGAATGGGGGAGCTGGGGCAGACTTGTCTTTGCACCACGCTCAGGAGGAGCTGAGCTTCCTGCAGACACCTCTGAGCTGTGGGTACTCAGGAGAGCTGCTGGGGATGGAGGATTGGGCAACAAGGCCTTAAGAGCCTGAGGGTGATTTTTCTGTATTCCCAACCCCTCAAAAGCAGGGCTTGCTTCCCTGCCTTGTCTGGACAGCAGATGAAGGTCTGGCGTGACCTGGCCCTGTCAGGGCTGGAGAAAGCTCTCCAGGCTGATTTTGGGCTCAGCAGCAGCAGCAGCAGGGTATGCCAGTCGTGGTGCTCAGGTGCTGGAGTGGCAGAGCAGCTGTGGCTCCCCTGGGCTGTGAGAAGCCAGCCGGGCCTGGGGGATGCTCTGCTCTGTGATGCCCATGAGCCTACTTGTCCCACAGAGGAGAAACAGGACAGGGCAGAAGATCCACTGCTGGGGTTTTCAGCAGTGGGGCATCTGGACACGCTCATCATCATTTCTGCCTGTCCTGCTGCCTGGCTTTGCCACCCCAGAGACCAGGAGACCCCAGTTCCTTTGGACTAGGAGGGGCTTTCCACCTCAGCACCTAACTGGTGCTGCTTCTGGCAGCGAGGCTGGGATGCAAGGGCTGGTGGCAGCATTCTGCACCCTCAGTGCCGTGGTGCTGCCTGGGCTCGATGCCCCAGGAACTGGAGAATCTCCTGCACCCTGTGTGTGCACATCTCTGGCTCCTGAAGCTCCTGATGCAGAGAAGCAGGATGGGGTGAATCTGTGGGGGAGGGCAAAGCCATCGGCTCCCCTTTGCTCCTCTCCATCGCAGCACAGCCATGTGGTGGGTGCGTGTGGACCCTGAACAACACCCAGGGCAGTCGCCAGCCCTGATGCTTGGGAGGAGACACATCATGACTGTCCTGAGCTGGTTGAGTGTGTTCCTCTGAAACCCCTGCCCTCCTGGGAGCAAAGACCTCTTTGCCCACCCTGAGTAAGAAGTAGTTCTCTGGTCCTGGTAGGCTCCTGTGCTGGGTGCTGGCAGCAGACCCAGCACAGCTCTGGGGACAAGGATCACCGCGGGACACCCCACAGAGGGGTTTGGGGACACACATCCTGCTGGCCCAGGGAGTGGCCCCATGGCTCCATTCTGATTGGTGCCCGCTCTCCTCGCGAGGTGCCCGGGCAGGGCCGGGCTCCGGGGGCGATGGGAAGGAGCCTCCCCTTATCTCCTCTCTCTTTGTGCAAACACACGAGCCCTCTTGGAGCCGCCGTGTGATGCCGCCAGCCGGAAAGCCGCAAAGGCGGGGAGGTTGCCCAGCTTCTGTCTCCTTCCCAGCAGGTGTGGCTGGCCCTGCCAGGCAGATGGCTCAGCGCCTGGCAGCGACGAGCGCCGGCGCCAGGAGCAGCTGGCTCCATCCGTACCCGGGCCAAGAGCGGGGATGCTGAGCAGTGCGGGGAGCTCACAGGAGGCAAATGAGGCAGTGACCTCCCCTGCCAGGCTCAGGCTGCGCTGGGCACCTCTGGGCTCGGGCATGCACGTGGGGTGTGCTGCCAGCTCCTGCATCCCAAGAGGATCCTGGGAAGGGGTGTTGGCAGGGACCAGCAGTGCCCTGGAGGACAGCCCTCTCTTGGGGCCAGCCCCAAAGCCCAGCTCTGATGCAGGAACCTCCAGGGCACATTTGGTCCAGTAAGACCTGGATGCCAGTCAGGCAGCTTGGTCTCTCCTGCACCCTGGAGCAGCTGGGTCTTGGAGATGAAGAACCCTGGGTGGCCCCTGAACCATCAGCCCCCATCCCAGTTTTGCTCCTTGCTGCCTGGGCTAATGAACTTCTGGGCGATCAACAGACCAGTTAGAAGCCCTGTCAGAGCCTGGCCAGCAGGCACTACCTTATTATTTCTAACTAGCCAAGTGGGGGAAACAACCCTTTTTCATCCACTGACAGTCGCTGAGCTGTTGTGAAGCTGCTGGAACAGCAGGACAGGCCGAACAAACCCTCAAAAATCAGAACGAAGACAAGAAGATCCCCTTCCTTCCTGCAGGCTGCTACTCTAGTGAGGATGTGGGACAGCCTATGGTATTTTTTCATGACGGCAGCAGTGTGGGGACTGCAGAAGCTCCTGTGCTGTGCTGGCCAGCCGTGCTCATGAGGGATAAGCACAGCAGCCTCACACTGCACAGCACAGCCTCATTTTCTGTGCAGTTATTAATTTATCTGTTTGCCTGGCTCCAAGTGGAGACAGAGAGCAAAAGCAAACGAACCCCACCAGCACTGATGGCCCAGGAGCTCAGTCCTCTTGAGCCTGGCCTTAAGGGCTGGAAGAGGCTGTTCCTGGGGACCTGGCTTCCCAAGAAGCAGAGGAGAGTTGGAGGAGGGCTAGTCCATGGGAGCAAAGCCTCTGGGCAGGCTGCTCCCATCGTCCAGGCTCCTCCATCCTCATGTTGCAGCCGGCGCTGGAAGTGGAAGTTTGAAGTCATGCACGGAGCTGCTTGCTTGGTATTTCCTGCCCCCGAGAACAGGAAGCAGCAGCGAAGCCCAGGAGGGAGCTGCTCTTGGGAGAATTCCAGCCTGACACGTTTTGATCCCTGTCTACAGGAAAGGGGGAAGGCTCCAAGCTCCTTCCCTCATCCCTGTGTCCAGTGCTGGGAGCTGATGGGACCGATGGAGGCCAACTTGAGTGTGAGGAGGTGGATTGAACAGAAATATGGCAGTTTGAAGGGTTTTCCATTTCCCTCTCCCTTGTACCACTCTGACCTGGGCCTTGTTTCCTCAGGCTTTAGGACAAGCATGGAGACACTGGCTCCATGAACTGCAGGTTCCTTCCTACCAGGTCCGGAGCAGCATCTCATCACCATCCCAAAACCCCCTCCTGCTTTTGAGGTCTGGGTCCATGCTGGGAATGACCAGCCCTGCACAGAGGCTCCCTCAGCCCACCAGTGCTTGGATGCAAAGCCTGAGGTTGTCCCGTGCCCTGTGTCACTTGGATCAGCAGGGTCCCTGCCACAGGAGCGTGTTCCCCTCCTCAGAGCTGATGGTCACAGCTGGGGAAGGGCAGGTTGGGCTGGTGCCTGGTGACAGGCGAAGCTCTGTCACGGCAGGAGTTACTCCCGTCAGGACTGCCAGCGTCTGCTGCTGGCAGATCATGGCAGCAGTCTCCCAGGGACGTGAACAGCACATTATTAACAATCTTTTAAAGAGCTGCCAGTGTGTCCCGGGTCCCTGGTTATTTCTGCATATGGCCTGTCCCCTGCTGAATGCAGCACTCACAGGAGGCGTCACCTCAGCTTGAGGGGGTCTGTTACTTACTCCAGGCAAACTCCTGCAGAAGGTGATTCCTCCTCTGGCCAAGGACAAAGTCCCACAGAAGGAGAGTGTTTATTCTCCTTTTAAATCATCTCTTGTTTTGTTTTCTTCCTCTTGAGGGATGCATTTGTGCAGAGTGGATGTTGGATCCAGGGTGTCCAAGCTGGAACATGCTGGTCTCTGGATCTGCTCCCAAATTTCTAAATGCATGGATGCTGGGGCTGTTTCTGTGGCACTGCCCTGAGCACACCCTGCCATGGAGAAATCTGGGAATGTGCTGGCTGGAGGGAGCGGGGACATGCCTAGAGAGACATGCTATGCCAGGACCAGGGTGGCTGGCACAGAGGGGTCAGGTGAAGCTAGAGAAGTCTGGAGAACGGGAGACTGAGGGGAGACCTCACCCTGGTCTGCAGCTTCCTCATGAGGGGCAGCACAGGGGCAGCTCTAATCTCTGCTCTGTGTGACCAGTGACAGGATTTTAGGGAATGGTATGACTCTCTGTGAGGGCAGGTTTAGGTTGGATCTCAGGAAAAGGTTCTTCCCCCAGAGGGTGGTTGGCACTGAACAGGCTTCCCAGGGCAGTGGGTACAGCCCCAAGGCTGCCAGAGCTCAGGGAGCATTTGGACGATGCTCTGAGGGACAGAGTGGGATTGCTGAGGTGTCCTGTGGAGGGCCAGGAGTTGGACTCTGTGATCCTTGTGGATCCCTTCCAGTTCAGGATATTCCATGATCCTAAGTTGCCATCCTCAGCTTAGCACAGGTCTACTCTGGTGGCTGTGCCCACCTGCAAGGGCACTCCAGACTCTGACCTAAAGGGTGGTGAGTCCTGTGTGAAAGGCAGGGATTCCATTCTGTGGTCACCAGGTGGGAGCCAGACCAAGAGCCCCGTGGCTCCTGGCCTTGCTCACGTCACAATGTCAACACCAGCACAGAGCTGTCCTGCCTCAGCAGGAGCAGGCTGCAGGGGTGTGTTAGACCAGGCCAGGTCCCGTGGGCACATGGTCTGTTTTAGAGGTGCTGGTGCCCCCACCCCAGAGGAGCTCACTTCCATGGAACAGGCTGGACACAAGGTTGTTTCTCTGGGCAGACATGATCCAGTTGCTTCCTGGTGTGCACTGTATCTGGGCACAGATGGGTGGCATGTAACAGGCCAGGGCTGGAATGTTGGGATAGACAGCACCTGGGCCACCTCTTTGGAGGATGCCCACTTGGATTTTCACAGAACCCTGAATCCTTCCACTTCTGCAGCATCCCTGGGCACTCTGCCCATGTCTTTTCCTGCTCCCCTGCCATCACTACAGGAGCCTCCGGTGTGACCAGCTGAGAACCACAGACTATCCAGCTTGGGATACACCTGGAAAAACATTTCCTAGGTGAAGGTCAGACCAACACCAAAGCAATAAAGAGCATCTTACAGCACCTGGCACAGCACCCACGCAAGAGGCAGTGGAGGCAGCAGTACACACTGACAAGGATAAATCCACAGGAGAGTGGGTCCGGACTGACCCCAATTTTCTTTTGGAAGTGGCAGATCTGGGTCTGGACTCTGGGCACCTGCACAGGACAGGACCTCGGGCTGTGTAAGCAGTGGCAGGTGCTGGGGTCACCCTCAGGGGGTGCATGCAGAGGGTTTGCTGAGGGCTGTGCCAGCCCCTCCAGGAGGAGAAGGGGGTGCGGGCCCGCTGGGACCAGCAGTCGGAGTCTCTCCGGCCATGCGCGCTCCTCCATAAGCAGTCGCCTGGGCAACTGCGAGCGTGGAGCCAGACGAGCCGTCAGGACAGGAGCCATTGTGCTTGTTCAGAGAATGATTCCCAGCCCTTTCCTGGGTCAGGGGGCTCCCTGGGTCACCCTGATTTGCCAGCCCAGAGGCGGGCAGCACATGGCTCCCTGGTCATCTGAAATGCTGCTTTGCTCCTCCAGGGTGGGATGATGGGGAAGGGAGACCACAACCCCCTAGCAAGGAAAAGCTGCCAAATGCCATATGAAATGAAACCAAAGCGGGTGGCCCAAATCAGCACCAGGCACAGGGATGAGTCCGATGCCCAAACCCTTACACCTCCCACTACGCAGAGAGCAGGCGAGGTTTCCCTTGGCACTACTGCTTGTAGTAAGTGTGTGTGCGTGCATGTGTGTGTGCCTGTGTATGCCCAGAGCAGCAAACGCTGCCCATCTCGGTGCATTCCTGCCTCTCCCTCTCTGTTTTGCTGTTGTTGCTGCCTGCCTGACACCTGCGTGCCCCGGATGAGCTGCTGCTTTGCTAATGAGCTGCATCTCGCTCGGGGTCCTGCTCACCGTCGGAGCACAGGGACTCTCCAGGCTCATGTGCTTAGCTCAGCCTCATGGTTTCAATCCCTGCCAAGAGAAATGGAAGAATCTGGTGCAGCCAGGCCTGGAAAAAACAGCAAGGACAGTCTCCGGTTAACCCTTCCCGCATCTGCCCCCTCTCCTGCCTTCCCACGCGCCGGGAACCCGCAGGCTTCACACCCACCCCGCCTTCCCACATCCCGGTCCAGCCGTGTTTCCCTACCTCTGGGGAAAAAGCAGCTTTTCTCGTGAGATTGCCCAGAATACTCAAGGAGTCAGTATTCCCACGGCACTTGAATGTGTGCCCCCTTTGATCGCGGGAGGGCAAAGGGCAGAGATCTGGGAAAAGAAAAGAAAATCATTAAAAAAAAAAAAAAAAAGTGAGAGAGAAGACACAGAGAGCGGAAAAAAAATTAAAGCAATTCAGGCAGGAGCTTCCCTCAACCTCTATAAAATACAGTTCACGTTTCCTGCGAGCCTGGGGCACAGATCACATTCGACGTGAGGTGCTTTGCCCAGCCCCGGTGTAAATTCCGGAGCCTCGCATCTGCATGGCGTGATGGGAAAAAGCTTAAGAGGGGCCCGGGGAGCTGCAGAGGAGGCGGCTGAGCCTATCTGGCTACCGCAGGGGCTGTCGATGCACAGACATTCCAAGGCTATTTGTGAAGGTGAAATGGTCTGTAAAGATTCCAGGACACCATGTGGCAGGATGGTTAGCAGGGCTTCTCCTCCGGTGTTTGCACAGCGCTGCCGGGCTGGAGGGAGGCTGTGTGCGCAGAATGCCTCGCGGTGATTAGAGCATCTGCAAATTTCAGCTTAATACGCGGCATAATGAGACACGGAATATTATTAGCCTGCAGCCATCCCCCCGCCCCGGCGGCGATCGGCAGCTTGAGCCGGTTTCACCTTCTCGGCGCGGTGCCGCGGGAGCTGCGGGGAGGATGCTCACCCCGCCAGCAGGGCAGGCAGCCCGCGGGCAGCGCCACGGCCACGCGGGACCGAGCTCCGGCAGCAGGCAGAGGGGCCCTGCACCTTGGCTCGTACGAAATGAGGTTATGCCGTCCTTCCCCCTGGCTCTGCACGCCGGCCCCTGCCCCATCGGCCTTTCCTGCAGTGCCCTGAGCAGCAGCCAGCCCAAGCCTGGGGTCAGGGCACCCCTCTGCAGAAGGCATGTGCCGCAGGGTACAGCTTCCAGCAGCCTGGAGGCACTTCCAGCTCCTTGCCTGCCCCTCTGGAGCCCACAGCTGCATGGGCGAAGGCATCTCAGAAGCAAGATGCTGTGCAGAGAGGGTGTTGAACAGACTCTGAAGGACATGGTTGATACAGCAGAGCATCCCCTGCCCTTGATTTCCATCCCTGGCCTGTTTTCCATCCTTCAGGCAGAGTTCCTCACAGCTGGGGATGTTCTGGAGCCCACACACAGCCTGTGTCCCCAGCCAGCCATCCCCTCTATATCCATCATTGTGGACCAGCTCTGGCCAGGAGGTCCTGTATCACATCCTGGTTCCCAGAAGGACGTTTGCAGCCTGTACATCCCAGAGCTGTGTTGCCCATGGTTCCCTTCTGCAGGCCCTGAGAGTCAATCTGGTGTGTGCCACCCACCAGGGCAGGAGGTGCTGGGAGGGCTCAGGCGGTGCCCAGTCTGCACAGGGAGCTGTGGCAGCACTGGTACCAAGAGCACAGCTTTATTTGGAATGCAGTGACACATGTGGGGTGACCCTTTGGGAGGAGGAGGGTGTGGGGATGCTGTACCTACTGGCAGTGTTCAGCCACATGCACACGGACTCACACCAGCTCTGAGCTTCCCTCTCTGTCCCACCACTCGACATGCACCAAATCACTGCCCCTCCATCCCACCACTCTGCAGGATCAGGTCTCTCCTCCTCCTTCCCACCACCTGGCTGGACCCTACAACCCCAGCTCACACAGGTCCTGCTGCACTGCCTAATGCCTCTTGTTTTTGGGCAGCCAAGAATGTCCCAAAGCATTGCCCCCCTGAGATGGAGAGAGCTGCTGGGTGGTGGCAGGAGGTGGTCCTGTCTGCTGCAGTGAGGGCTAATGTGGGGAGGTTGGTGGGGGTCTTGTGCTTGGTGTGAGGCCCCAGGAAATCCCTGGCATGGGTCTGGGTTCAGGAAGGAGCAGCGCAAGTGACTGCCCAGGGCCTTGGGGCATCATTAGCCCTGGCCTGGGGTGAAGATGAGGAGAGTGGGGCCATGGGAAGTGCGTGGGGAACACGGGGTGGGCAGCCCATATTCCAGGCAGGTACATGCATGTGCGTGTTCACATGTATGAAGGTGTACTGGGCGTGTGTAAGTGTGAGGGACAAAGGCTGTGTGTAAGCTATGCAGAGGTTCACCCTTGGACATGCTCTGTGCGTGTGAGTGTGTGTTCACAGGCTGTGCAGGCAGGTATGACAGCATACATGGTGTGGGTGTGTGTGTGTGTGTGTGCAGGGTGTCTGTGTGTGCTGAGGCTCCTAACACACACAGACAGCCGCCTTGGTAGCTGTCTGATCCTGCTCCACGCACTTGCTGGCACCAGGGACGGGCACGAGACGTTGGAGGTCGTGTCCCTGGAGCAGGGACAGCACAGGGCAGCGCTGGCTGTGCCTCCCTGGGGCTTCCCCCACCCAGCTTCTCCCTGCATCCTGTGCTGCCCCACACATCTGCTGCCGAGTGGAACCCTCCCGTCTTTTGCCTGGGCTGCTTTTCAGGGGGATCAGCTCCCCTGCCTGCTACAAAGCTGGCATTTGCTGCCACAGGTACGACAGTGACAGCCAGGGGCTCCCCCCTCTCCGAGGTGCTTGGAACTGCCTGAATCCCTGTCCCTCTCACTCACCAGTTACCCTGATACAGATTGATCTTTAGAAAGCAAAGTCCAGGGAAGGTATCACCACAGCAGAGCTGTTCTGAACACCGTTAAGCTGACACTAACTGCCACCACGGTTAATCTGTACCAAGGTCAAATTCACAAATGGCCAGGTTAGCTTCAGTTCCAGCCTGAATTAGATCATCAATTAATTAAATCATCACTTTGATACAGAAAGAAAACTGAAGAGGACCCAGTCCTCGTAAATCCTGTGGAAGGTTCTGGGGAAGTGGCTCTGTATTTTATTTGGAAGAAGTTGACTGCAGAGATTCAGATCCATAGTGTGATAGTGAAAACAACTTATTACCCACTGCCTAAGCCATAACCCCCGAGCTGATCCGGGCACTGCCAACTCCATCGTGTCCCCAGGAGATGTTACAGCTCAGCGTTAACCTCTGCCTCAATAACCAGAGGTTTGAGGCTTCCCATATATGAGAATTGGCTGATGACTATTTCAAGTTTCTCAGGACTTTGAAACCCAAAACCCACTTTAATTTTATGAGTCATTTTATGGGACAATCTTTAGGGCTGTGAAAGCTGGAAACTTCTCCTTCAGGTGTCTTGACCTTATGGCTGCTCATCTACCCATGCTGGAGCCCCTCTCCACTTTCATCTGATCACCCTTGAATTCAGGGCTATAAAAAGGATGGGCTGTCTCCCAGCTAATAAAAATAGGAATAAAGGGAGAGGCAAAGCTAAAGATAAAGCTGCTGCGAGCCCTCCCATCCCGCAGTCTTTGGAACGTCCCAGAGCGGGGACTGGTGTCTGAATCAGCAAGCAGATGGGGAAGTCCTTCAGGCACAGAGCTTCCCACTCAGGATCCATGGCCTTGGACAGCCTGGCTGCTCACTCCAACGTGTCATGGGATGCAGAGCTTGCAGGATAGATGGTGCGGGGCTCCTGGGCCAGGGGGCAGCTTGGCAGTGTCTTGATCACGCTGGGCTACATGTGGGATAAAGGAAGACCTGGCTTCTGGCACAAGCAGCTCCTGAACTCCCAAGCTCCAGCTCTGCTGGGGTCCTCGGGCTGCCTCCCATGCAGTTCAGTCTGCAAATGGAGGTAGGGCAGGTCTTGGCTCCAGGCACAAGGAAGGGCTGACCTGTTCTTCATCTTGCTGGAACCAGTGTCTGCAGATTAGGGTGACTAAATTCCATGACAGAGTGACAGGAGAGGGGGATGCAGGGCAGCATTACAGAACAGGGGCTTGTCCCCCTCTGGCAGACACCAGAACCTGGCACAGGCCCCTCTGGGGTCTCACTTGTTCCCAGATAATCAGATCCATCAGCATTTCCCCATCTCCATGCCAAACACACCCCGGTCTCTCAGCCTTGCATCCCTCAGTCTTTGCTTATCCTTTTCAGTTGACTCTGGCATTACATTTGCTGACATTTCACATCTACTGACGGCTTCTCCTCCACCTGTCCAAGAAGGAACCTGAAAATGCAAACGTTTCCTTTCCCCCCCAAAATCTGCTCTCCATGGAGGGGCCCGGCAGCGGCTCTGACAACAACCAGCAACGTGTCATTTGTTTTTATTACTCTAGGAGGGCAAGCTGCTGTGCGTGACCAAGGAAACCGAGAGCGGGCTGCCCTTGTGAACTTGCCGAGTGCCTGATGGAGATGGGGAGGAGAGGAGAGCTGGGGGAGTAGGAAAAACATTACTTCTCTCCTGCTTATTGGCCGAGGCAAGATTGATTGACTGTACTGGAGGTAGCGTAGCAGGCGTCAAGGTAGGCAAAAAATTGTGGTGAGCACTAGAAAAACCACCAGCCATGGGGATAAGTCTAATGTGAGAAAAGACACACGGGGTGGATGCTGATTATGTGTTGAGCTGGGGAGTGGTGCAGCTCCCTGGGGCAGGGAAAGGAGGGATGAGTCCAACACAGAGCACAGTGGCATGTAGTGGCACTGGCTGGTCACTTGACAGAGCAAGGCTGTCCTCACTCTGCCTCCCTTTTGGTATCTCCAGCATTTATAGCCAGTGCTAGAGAGAAAAGAACACTTCCAGGATGTAATCACCTCCTCAAATCAGCCAAGGGGTGTGCCCAGATGTTTACTTCACAGGTGATGGCCTCCTCTCTTGCCAGCTGAAGCCCTGCCCAGCAGATGAGATGCTCCCAAGGCCAAGAGCAGGCCCAGGAAAGGACCTGAAGAACAGGGGGGTGGCTGGGAGGCACATTAGGGGTGGTGATGGGAAATGGGAAAACACCATGGTACTGGCTTGAAGCCTGAGCAAGCGGCTGGGGGTGGCCACTGTCCTACGGTGCCATGCACAGGCCAGCTGGAGGGATGGCAGAGGAAGGATCAAGGTAAGGGGCTGTGAAAAGAAAAGGAGCTGGAGGTGTTTTATGGTAACATAAAGTCAGTTTGATACCACCAGTTCAGTTTTTTTCGTGACGGTAATGGCTCCAGTGCTATTTCCCACTGACAGATCCTCAAACCAGAATCATTTCCATAAAGGACACGGAAATTACTGTTTGGATAATTTTTTGTTTAGAAAGCCTCGAAAATCCGCCTCACGATTCACCTACATTTGCTGCTTTCAGCCTCCAGTTTCCCCAAAACCGAGGGGAAAAAAAATTCAGTTTAAGGGAGAAGGTTGATGAAGCAGCATTTCCCCGCTGCTGACCTCCACCGTTTGGATTTCGCCACATGGAGACCGGCAAGGGAGTGGCGGAGGAAGAAGCCGAGATGTTAAGGAGGCCAAGGGCATGTGGGTGGTGGGAGGCTGGTCTGGGAGCTCCCTGCCGGGGCGAGGGGTGGGGTGAGCAGGGCCAGGGACCAGCCGGTCCCTCCTCCTGCCTGCACACTGCTGGCCCCGCAGCTTCCTCTGGCAACGCCTTGCACGGGCTATTTTTATGCTGTGTGAAAAAGCGAGTCTTTCTGCGAGCAGGGGGAAGGCGGCGTGGAGAGGGAAAGTGAATTAGTGAAGGTCACAGGCGTAATGTCGCTCTGCGCGCTGCTGGGGCAGAGGAGCTGGAGGGGGCGGCTGGGGGTCTGGGAGACACGCTGGGCTGGGGGGGAAAACGGCCGTGGAGCAGCTCCACGTTCCACCCGTGCCTTCCCGGGGAACATCCAGCCGCCGTGGCCCTGCCAGCACGGGGGAGCGAGCTGGCAGCGCGCACCTCCTCCTGCACCGCTCGCCGGCGGCTGCGCCGGGGGTTTGTGAGGCACCAGCCACTCCACGGGCTGGAACTGGGGTTTACACACGCTGTGAAAGGCAGTGATTGTGCTCTGCCACCAAATCACGCACGGCCAGGCAGGAACAGGGAGTCGCTCCTGCCCGCAGCGGCAAAAGGTTCGCACCTGGAAGAGGCCGGATAGTTCCCAAAGGCGGGAAACAGCCTTTTTGCCCTGCTGGAATCACCGACGGGAGCAGTGCCCAACACCACGCCCCCGGGAAGTGGCCAAAACCCACAGCCATTTCTGCGGCATCCCTTTCCCCACGCTTTCCTCCCCCTTCCTCTAAAGCAACGGTTTTCTCGAGAACAGCAGGGAAAGGTGAACGCAGAAAGTGCCCTGCCTGTGGGAATTTGGGACCTGGACGGCTCTTGGGGCTTTCCTCACTTGGCTGAGCCGAGTGAAAAGTTGGCCGTGGTGCTCCTCCCCTCCGTGCGGGGTTAGGAGCAGGGATGAGAGCCCAGGCAAGGGGAAGAGCATCCCGCTGATCCCGCTGCCACGCCGCGAGCGGCTCCGTCCCGCAGCGCATCGCGTCAGGGGACCGCGGGGAGCCGGCGCGCTCCCGGCAGCCTCCTGCTTCTGGGGGACGCTGGAGGCACAGTTCCCATCACTTTCCCATCCCGGAGCAGATTTATGAGCCTCCCAAAAGCTCTCCTGCAGCCCTCCAGGAAGGCTGGGGCTGGGGGCTGGCGGGGGGGGGCTGTTTGCGGGGAATTGTGAATCTACTTTCTTACACGGCTGCGTACCACTGTGCAACGGTAATCCCCTGAGCAGGGTGAAACGGAGGCCTAGCTACCATGACCTCCTCTGTAGGTTTCCATGGATACCATGTACTATAAATAAAAAAAGGAATTTCAAACCAGTTTTCAATCCTGCTTAGTGGGAATAGGAAACCTCTTTTGAATTTAGTTTCCTATCTCACCTTACGGGGGTTATTTTGCAGCCTGTTTGAAACAAATAATTACCCCTTCAGCCAGGAAATTACCACCAATCTTACCTATTTACTTCCAAACACTCGGCTAATTAGCACATTGGGGAGAGCTGCCTATTTGCACGCTGGAGATGGGAGGCTTAGTGTCTTTATTTTGGTGGTGCTGGGAGAAAGGACGTGGGGCCAAGGGTCAGCGAGGGGCGTCAGAGCCCTCCGAAAAAAAAAATAATAAAGAGAGCAGGAGAGCTGTAAAACTCGAAACGCCGAGATGCCGTGTGAATTAGCGTGCGAGAAGCCCCGGCAAAAAAGGGAATATTACATCTGCATCCTTTTGCAATGAATCAGAGTCATGCTGCAGATTTTGTCTGGCATACTGGGTCTCTGGAGGATAGAAAATAATTTGGTCGCAGCAGTGGGAGGTGTGTGTGCGTGGAGAAGGGAGTTGCTTTCCAACAGCCTGCTGTGGTGAGAACATGCCTGACACTTCATTCCTTTCCAGTTAATGCAGCGAGGCCGGGAGGAAACTTAACCCTCTAATTGCTAAAGTGTACCGGGGACTTGGGAAAGTCCTTGGAAAGCGAACGGGGCTCCCGGGGTTGGTGTCCCCTCGCCCGGCGCTGCCGGCAGACAGCTGAGGGATTTGCCCAAATGGCAGGCGGTGGGGGCAGGGGAAATGCTAATTCGAAACAGGCGCTGGCGAGCGGGGCCGGAGGACAGAGAGGTTGTGTTTGTCAGACCTCTGGGCTGGCAGCGGGCCGGCCAAGGCCAGTCCGTCACAATGCTGGGTCTGAGCCAGCTGGACACGTGGTGGCTCGCGGAGGGGTCTCACGGTCTGCCATTCCCAAATGGTTCTGCCATTCCCAAATGGTTCTGCCGTTCCCAAACGGTTCCGCCGCCCGTGCTCAGCGCTGCCAGCCCATGATCCTGGATCATTGGCGCTGGAAATCCCAGGAAGGGTTTTCAGTTTTTTCCTTCTCCACACCAGTGTTACATCACCCCCCTACCCCCCTGAACAGCTCCTGCTGTGGTGGCCACTCAGCACAGCCCCCATGGCGTGGTCCCTGCAGGGGTGATCCACGCCTTCTGCTGGACAAGGGAGCACAGGATGGGCAGCCCCATCTGCTGCAGCCTCCCATCCCTCTGTGGCTGCCTGGGGGTTTGCTCCCCGCTGTCGTCCTTCAGTGGTCTTTGGGAGACTGTTCCCAGCTCCACATGGACCAGCTCCCAGGCGCGCACAGTCCCCTTGCCTCGCTCATCCCAGTAAGGGTCTCCCAGAGAGCACAGGACCGGGACTAGGGAGAATAAGCTCTCCACAGCTGGGGAGGAGGAGGAAGAAGAAGAGGAGGAGGAGGGAGGGATGCACAAAGCACCTCGGGCTCAGCCAGAGCTTCGTGTGCAACATGGGTAAGCTCTGCTCAAAGCTTGTCCGTAATGTTTAATAGCACAGGATGATCACGGGCATCTGACTTGGAGCCTGTTCACTGCTGCCCTCCTAAAGCTCCTTATTAGCATTTCCAGGACATTGATGTTGTGCTCGGATATACGGGAAGTTACAGAGCAGCAATATATCAACGTTAGAGAAGGGCCCATTTAAGCTTAGCATCAGAGGCTGGGTTTTTCTGGAGTCAGGTGTCTCGTTCCCATTGAAATTCAACAGGAGTTGGAGTCTGCTCCCAGGGCTTCTTTGAAAGTCCCAGACTTAATTAGTATTTATCTTAATTAGGGGGACGTTACCTGCTCTGGGAACCTCACGCTATCTGCTGCATTCATCCCCACAGCACCCTGGGAAAGGGCTCCCAGCCCTTTTTGCAGTGGGGGACTGAAGCACGTGGTGGCTGGTGCTGCCAGCCTGCCACTCAGCAGGGAGCAGAAAACGTCTTTTGGGGGTCTGAAAGGGTCACAGAATTGCCCCCCTCCTTTCCTGAGTTGTGTTCTCTTGGGAGACCAGGTTAGATCACGCAGGACACCAGAGGGAGGTTGCTTGACAGGCTGCAGCAGGAGGATGCTGAGCCCCTTCCTCACTGCCTGCCAGGGCCTGTGGGTGTTTTCAGGAGGACCTGGGTGGACACAGAGGTGGCTCAGCCCCGGCTGTGCTCCAGAGCACTGCTGCTCGTTCACCATCTTCAGGCCAGGCCACAAATCGCAGGGTGGAGGATGGGAGGGGGAGGAAAAAGGAGAAAATCAGTGGTTTTTTTTAAAAAAAAAAAAAAAAAAACCAACCCAAAGTTACCGGCATGGGAAGAGCTCAGAAACCCGATCTGGTCCGAGCCATAAACAGCCAAGAAGGACAAGCCATGGGGCTCTCTTGGCAAGCAGAATCTCACCCACACCCTCCTGCAGAGGCGGGGAGAGGCAGACGAGTCCAAACAGCTCCTCTGTCCTCTTGGCGTGGACTTCCCAAGGGCAGAGAAACTGAAATCTGAGCCCCTGCTGCGTGCCCTCAGACCCCCTGGTGCTGGGCAGCATGGGGCTCCCCACCATGGTATCCCTGTCCCACCCCCCTGCCTGGCATGAGGGATGGGGTTAGGATTCCCAGCTGGGCTGGCAGCTTCAGGGAAGGGGTTTGGAACAGGAACAAGCCAGCTGTCCCCAGGCAGAGCCATCAAACGTGGGGACCTCCCCCGTGGTGCTCTGCTGGGTGGGATGTGAGGCCTTGGGGGCTGTGAGCAGTGGGGTGGGGACCTCCAGGGATGTCCTAGGGATGCTCGGGGGATGCAGATGCAGCACGACCCAGGGATTAGGGCAGCGGGTGCTGACACAAGGAAAGAGAGGATGATCATCTCCTTCCTCCCAGTGGGAAACCTCCCTCCAGGGAGAGCTGTGAGTCTGGGAAGGCTGTGCTGGCAGATATTTCCAGAGGATCAGCCTGGCCCGTGGGGCTTTGGGCCAAGAGTTTTGCGGGGGGAGAGGGTGAAAGGCAGCAGGAAGCTCAAGGCTGTCCCACAGAGCGCACTGGGGGTGGCACAGGCGGTGCTGATGGCTGGACAGAGGCAGGAGAAAAGGGACTCCAGGTGGGCTGGGAAGGGCAGGGGTGGAATGAGCCACCTGCAAACATCCACCAGCAGTGGGACAAGGAGCAGGGAGCAAGTCTGCTGGGAGCAGAGGCACTGGGATGCTGGGAGCTGTGTATTGCTGAGTAATGGGAACCAGCCAGGTGGGTCAGCCTGCAGCTGACCTTAAGGGCATTTCTGGTGGTCTGGTGACATGTCTGAGCTGGACCAGACTGTGGTGGTGCTGAGCACCTTAAGCAGCCCCACCAGACCTGCCTCCCCATCCTGTTGGGCAGAGAGAACCTTCCCCAGGGTTGCAAGACCCAGTGGTCAGTGCTGTTCCAAGGGGTACAGGGGTGTTGGCTTGCCTAGGAGATGCTGAATGAAATCCTCGGCACCTTGCTGACAGCAGGCTGGGATCAGGCTGAGAGTCTTCATCACTCAGCTGTTTGTCAGGAGCCTGGAGAAAGGACAGGAGAGGAGGGAGCATCTCCTGCCACACTGGACCTGTGTCCAGGTCTTCCTCCAGCTCTCCTCCATCATCTCCTGAAGAGCAGGGATGGTTTTCCAGATTTGCTTGTGGACTGTAGGACAGGAGTTTTAGAAAGGGTTGGGGTGGAAAGTGGTCTTGAAGGGAACAGATGTGGCTTCATAATGAAGAGAAAGGAGGAATTAGTAACTGGAGGTCAATAGTCCCAATATGCAAAATATCACAGAAATTTGTTCATTGACCAATTGGTTCAAGACATTTGATGCTCTTATCTCCCCTCTCCACTCTGTTTTTTTCACTTGCCCTGGGAGCAGAATGGCAAAACTTCCCTAAGAGAATGGAAACTCCTGGAAACCAAGGATTGGTGTTGAATGGTCTGATGGAAATTCCTGGAAATGTTCACATAGCAGAGCTGCAATTAGGACCTGTATCCTCGCAAATAGCATGGAAAGTTGTGGGAAAAACATCCCTTCCAGGTCCCGATGCCACAGGAATACAACAGGTGGCACTGAATTTAAAGCTACTGTTAAATAACAGTTTTGTTGTTTTTTCCAGACAGGAGAAATGTGGTAGCTGGAAAGAATGGACAACTCCATCGTTTCATTCTGTTTTGTCCAGAGCCACCATTACCTTGCTGGATATTTCATGGAAGGTCTGAGCCTGGAGGCTTTGGGATCGCCGACAGTGTGCTAATGTAAAGTTGCTTGAGCTTATGGAAGATTTTTGAAGGCCTGGATTCCATGTGTTGAGACTGGCACCATATCAGAGGAACAGCTGAGTATATGGAGCAGGGAAGCTACGTGTAAGTTATCCAGCAAGGAGAGAATCCGCCTGGGGCTGCAATCCCGGGTGCTGGAATGAGGAGGGGAGGCAGCGGTCCCAGCTGGTCCTCCCCCACCACGCAGACAGGCTGGGGTTTTGCTCCACAAGAGCAAGATTATCATGTTGGTGGACACTGTCCCGGGCAGTTATGTCCTGTTTATTTGCAGGCCAGGCAGGGCCAGGGGTATGTGGAGGCCAGGGTGGGATGTGTTCTGGGCAGGGAGAAGGAGGAATGTGGATCTTCCCTCTGCTGTGGGACAGTGGGTCGGCTGCCTTAGCAAGTGCCACCCTTCAGAAGTGGCTCTGGGGCTACAGGGTGAGGATATTTAGAAAACCTGATTTTAGCTGAGTCAGTTCTTTCCCAGGGTGGCCAGGAGGGAGAAGCTCCTGCCCAGAGGAACTGGCTGCCCTGCTCACGGGGAAGGAGGCCAGCTTGATGCCTTCAGCCACCACCTGGAAACCCCCTGGGAGCAGTGCTAAAGGGATGAACATTTCCTCACCAACTCCCAAGCTGCTCTGACCAAGATCTCAGGAATACCCAGGTCTTCAGAGAGGTGCTGCCCCACCACCAGACATTTCATTCACCCAGGTAGGGCAGAGGTAACTGTCTCCCAGCTACCCAGGTTCACTGCCTGCCCCACTGCAGGAGGCATTAAAGCAGAAATAGTCAGGGTAGAGCTCAAAATAGCTGGATGGATCCTGGTGCAGTGTCTGGAAGGGTTGGAACAATCCAGGCTCCCCTCCCTGATGATGCTGGCTCACCAGGACAGGCAAGAGGCTCATCATCTCTGGTGCCATGTATGAACCAGTGGCAGCTGGAGGGTGCCTGGGAAGGGAGGATTGGATCAACAGGCAGATGAAAAAGCTCTTGTGACAACCAGTTTCGAGCTCTTGCAAACACCACAAGCCCACCTGAACTGGTTTTCCTGGCACCATGACCAGCATGACGCTGCTGCTGGGGACAAGCTGGTGCCTTTTTCTTTCCTGGTTGAGTGAACAAGCTGATGACTTTAGGCACAGCCACCGGCATCCTTCCTTTTGGAACAGGTCAGCCCTGACCACCAGTAGTCAGTGGAATGAATTTTTACACCAACCTAACGCAAGTGGGCTAAAAGATCTGCCACACTCCTCCGAGGTCCTTGGGGAGGCTCCCGGGCTGGGCCTGTTGCTGTCCTTAGAAGGGGCTACCAGGATGTGTGAGTGGAAGTGAGAAATGAGGTTTCCTGGGAATAATCCTCCTACATGGAACTCCGTGGCATCTGTGCAAAGTCTCGTGTACACCGAAGGGATACACGTGAGGGAGCATGGAGAGACATCTGGAGAGCGACCACGTCCTGGTGATTTGCTCCAGACTTGTGAGGTTTGGGTTCAGTGGGGTGGCCAGGCTGACTGGAGAGAGAGGCAATGCAGACCTGCATCACACAGCCAAGCTCAGCTCCATCTGGGACAGATCAGAACCCCTGTTGCAAATAAGGTGAGGCAGAGCCCATCCTGAGCCTCTGTAAAGCCACTCTCTACACTGAGGGCTCCTAAATTGGCTGTCACCTCCCAGGAATTGGGTTATTTTGTGACAACCCAACGAGGACCTCTGCTTGAAAGCCCAGCTGTGACCAAAAAGGTGAACAAAAATGAGAGGTTTCATGGAAGAGACTGCAGAGGAGGACGTCAGAAGTTTCACAAAGGCGTTAGACAGGCGGGGGGTGTCAGCATGACCTCGCACGGAGCGCTGTGGGCAGGGCTGCACATCCCACCTCACAAACGACAGTCACAGGCACGGATCTGGAGGAGGCTGGGAAAATAGCTCCAAGACTGGCAGACCCTGGGGCTTTCATATGCAGAGGCTTGGGCCCATTTGGCTTACAAAATTCTGGGACTCTTAACTCAAGCTGATTGTTTCTGGGGACAACTGGAACCAAAGGTTTGCTCCAGTGTTTGGGGAAGTCAACTGAACTTTGCCTGTTTGAATTCTCTGACCTGCAGTGACATGGGCTGGTTAAAACCTGACAAGGGTTGCTCTGAAGTAGAAAATTCTTGCCTAGATCAGACCAGGAAGGTGTTTCCAGCTCCATGCTGTGGGTCAGCGTTGTGCTGTCTGTATTTCCTTAGGCATCTGTTAACAAGCCACTGCTAAATAGTGATAATCCGGCTGCTGCAAGCTCAGGTCTAAGTGTTTGCTACAGCAGGATAATGTCCCTGGCTAGGGATGTGTTTGGAGCCTGTGCAATGGCCCACTTAAATCCACGTGAGACTTGAGGGGTCTTGGCAAAGGAGCAACCTAAATCAAATTAGGAAGACAAGGGGATATTCCCATGGGCCACTGCCTCGGAGTGAGCCCACAGGACTTGAAACAATGAGGTTTCTTTTGCCACGGAACGGTAGAAATAGGTAATCCAGATTAGTTGCTAAGTGCCTCCAGGAGGTAGGATTAGTAGAAGGAAGAGTCTGCAGGACTCAGCTGGCAGAGTCTCACCAGGAAAAAGGTACGGACATGACGGTGCCTTTGCAAGGGTCTGTCTGGTCTTAGAGGGCAAACCATGGGAATGACCACCAGAAACACTCCAAAGGCCATAGGAACGGTGTTTATTTGTATAGGAGATGTCTGTGAATCTGCACCACTTCGGCTCTCTCTCCAGATGTCATGATCAAAGCAGTGAATTTATTCATTTTGGTATTTTGGCATAAACCGTTTGCTGTGTCAGTAGAGGCTTTCATTCACACAGACAGTGTGGGTAATAAAATGGTATTTCATAGATCAGGATTGTTTCCACTCTAGAGAACCGGACAGAAATGGAAATTTCTGCTTGAAGAAATGTAACTTCCCAGTTGTCCAAGTCCTACATCTGTTAGAAATTCTGTTGAACTATCAAAGAGAAAGCGTCATATCTGCTCTGCCCTTCATGGGAGTAGATTGGTTCTGCACAACAGCAGTGCTCAGCAGCTCGAGGTACCTGTTGTGACTCCATCCTTGGTTTAACATTTTTAACCATACCTTGTTCCTCTTCCCTCCCTGGTTTTTTCCAGTCTACTCACCTATCGAGGTTGGGTGATGCCAGACTCAAAGAAAGTGAACCTGTGCATGACTTAAACCCTGATTCGAGGTGAATGTGGCATCCTACTGTGGATAACACACTCCCTGGACACCGGGAGCAGTGTTAGAGGGAAGATCTGTGCTATATTCTCTGAAAACATAAAGCTCTGGGACATTGATCTGCTCGTACTGAGATCATTGTTGTTTTTGGAGCAGCTCTACTGGAGGCAACGTTTGAGCCTCCAGGGCCTCCAAAAACTAGAGGAGGCAGCAAAAAAATCAATGGGGGGATTGGTGGAGAAGGTTTCCTAGATGTCTTTCCAAGTGCCAGGTGTCTCTTGGGTGTTGATTGGTGTGTTGGAGGTGCCACATAGCCTGGGGAGGTGTGGACACTTTGCTTCCATGGAAGGTGATGAGAAACATGTGCTATAGGGGGTCTGGGGGGACAGCAAGAGAGGCCACAAGGTGTGAGGATCAGTTTCCCCCTCCAGAAAGGAGGTGAAGAGTCTGACTCGTGATTCATTCAGGCTGAATTACCAAAAGGAGGGGGTGTCCCTGCAGGTCAGCAGGGTTTTGATGGGAGCTGTGTGCGCACTGGGAAAACCCCTCTCCTGAGCACTGGGCCAATTGGGGAACCTCAGAATCGGGTGTCTTTGAAGATGCAGGTGTTTGAACAACACACCTCCCCAGTGCGGCACAGAGATCACCCCCCTGTCCTAATGTCCCTCCCTGTTGGCATCAAGCGGTCCCGGATTGCCAAGTGCTAGAGCAGCCCTTTCCCAGCAGGATGAGCTGCTGCAGGATCGTCTCTGATACATCCCTGTCCCTTTTCTCTGGGCACAACCGGGCAGTGAAGTCCCCAGAGCCTGATGGAGAACCAGAACCTGTGCAAACCAGCTCTGTGTCCTTCTCAGCTGGTGTGGTTTGGGCTGGGGACCTCACCCCCAGTCGTCATCTCTGCCTGGGATAAAGGGAGTTTGTTTCTGCCTTAGCTCATTGCAGTATCTCCTGCTGGCAGACTTTCCAGTTAGGGAGCCAAGTGGGAGTCAGGAGAGACCCCAGGGTGGATTTCACACTCGCTCTTTATTTATATGTAAACCTGGATGCAGGGCTGATCTGCTGAGAGTGGGAGCAGGGGGAGAGGCCAGCACAGAGAACAGAGGTCTTTGCAGCTCTCATTTACAGTGTGTGGGGGGACAGGGCTGAGAGAGAGGCACAGCCTGGCTTGTTTCTCTCACTTGATTCAGTTCACGTGCGCTTCCCAGTCCCTGCTTGTGCCTCCCAGAATGGCACTTGAGCATCTCTGAATGCCAGGGATGGCAAATTCCGTCCTGGTGACACATCTGAGAATCTCTGTGCGCCCCAGAGCCCACCTGGACCACACACAGTGTGGAGGTGCATTCCCTAGCTCAGGTGAGTTAGAGGGTCTGGCCCCATACTCTCTCATTTCTTTCCTTGGATTCCTGCTCCCTGCTGGTGCCCCAGAGCTGAGCCCTGAGTGTCTTTGCTGTACCCCAACAATCATGGTGCTTCTGGCCCCACAGAGGGCTCAGCAGGAGGAATCTTGGCAAGGGAAGCATGAGCAGAGGGAGGTGGCACAGCTGGAGGGGACACAGGACACAGCTGGAGGGCACACACACCACAGTCAGGGGGCAGGGAGTGCCAGATGCTCCAGGCAGAGCTGAGACACCTTCCCTCCTGACCTTCCTCATCCTCTTCTCCTTTCCGTTTCCACTGGGTGGGGCCTTTTCAAACTGCCAAAAAACACTGGCCTTCCTCTTTATTAAAAAAAAAAAAAATCTTTAATGAATGCAAACAGATGTTAAAACCTTGGAGCAGCAGTTCTTCCATGTCCAAAAAGGATCAAAGCATTGCCCCTGTGAGTCAGTCCCCTGCCAGTCAGGGGAGTG
Organism: Pseudotriccus pelzelni; assembly: GCA_035584735.1. Lineage (NCBI taxonomy): Eukaryota > Metazoa > Chordata > Aves > Passeriformes > Tyrannidae > Pseudotriccus > Pseudotriccus pelzelni. The sequence continues at coordinate 3,173,672 of JAWMRA010000028.1, read as the reverse complement.
AGTCCCCCCAAAAAGGCAGCTCCACGCTGAGCTGTTCTGGTCACCGGGGCCTCTTTGCCAGGCTACACAAGGGCTGTTTTCCAGGTGCTGTTGCTGTGCTTTACAGTGTGATTATGGCTGCACAAACAGTTCCACTGGCTCAGCTGCTCCCTCCCCTCCTTCCCTTTGTCTGGGAAACGCGGTGTCTCTCTCCAGCTTTTTGCTGGCGTTTGAGCTGGATGACAACCCCAGGAGATGCTCAAAGTGCAGCATTGGTGGGTTGATCAACGTAATGCCAAGTTTTGGTCGGCTGGTTGGGTGCTGAGTTAAGCCAGGTGCTTAGTTAAGCTTGGTTTAGCTGGTTTGCTTAGCAGAGCACCTCTCAGGTGGGAACAAGGACGTGCAGGCTCAGCACCTGGTTTCCAGCTCCTTGTTTTGCATCAGGGGAGTGCTTGATACCTAGTGGTGCTGTGCCTCACTGGAATAGGGGTTACAGGATTTCTTAGCTAGGCAGGTGTGCTGGAAAGATAAATCCAGCAATATTTGGAGGGTATCACAAGACTACAGCTTTACTCAGGCGACTCTGCAGGCCACAGCATTTGTTACCCACGCCACTGAACTGCAGCTACCTCTCAGGCAGAGCAGGAAGAGACACCTGCAGGGATGGCTGAGAGATCCAGGAAAAGATGAGCAGCACAGGGAATGTGAACAGGGATGGCTCATTCTCACTCCCAGTTGAGAAGCAAGGCCATGAGGCAAAGTCAGCGAGTTGAAGCAGATGGATGGAAGCAATTTTTTCAGGGAACGTGCTTGTGGTGCTGTGGAACTCCTTAATAAAGGGCATCAAAGCATTAGTGTCAATGCAAGATCATGGAAGAGAAATCCATGGAAAAGCATGTACTCTGCAGATGGCTTCTGGCTCAGGAAGATGAAAGAAGGGCTGGGAAAGCGCTGTGGGAAGTACTATGGGCTTGTCTTCTTCTTATGTCCTAGGGAAGGATATGTAGGGGGTATCCTTCCCCTCCCATTGCAGTTGGACACATGGCCTGGGCAGGAAGGGTCTTTGGGCTGGCAAACCACCGTTCTCATGCAGGGTAAATTTCAGCCCTCAAGGTGCAACACCACATAGAAGGAAGTGGAAGCCCCTGTGGCACCGTCAACCTGGGTCCTGCAGGGACACCCACTCCAGGAAGGACTCTTGGTGTTCATTGAATGGGCAGGGCTGGGAAGGCAAAGCTGTGTGTTGCTCAAGATGCTTCCAGCCAGGTCTCTGCCTTCATTTCGTGGTGTTGCAGGTTATAGAAGAGTTTGGGTTGGAATGGATCTTAAAGACCATCTCACTGCAACCTCCTGCCATGGGCAGAGACACCTTTCACTGTCCCAGGTTGCTCCAAGCCCCGTCCAACCTGGCCTTGGACACTTCCAGGGCTGGGGCAGCCACAGCTGGGCAAGGGCAATCAAGGGAGGACCAGGAACAAGCTACTCAGATGGATTCCTGCCATGTTCAGGTGAACTGTGGCAGCTTTGGGAGTGGACAGCACCTGGGGAGGACACCTGGAGTTGTAAGGTGAGATAAATAAATCTCCATGGTCAGTATAGGATGTACCTACATTTGGGTGCAGACCCATCCCTTAAATCCGTAGCTGTATCTAAAATGGCCTCAAAACAACAAGGATCTACAAGCCCGTTGCTGATTTCCAGAACCAAATTAAACATCTCAGGGAGTCAGCGGGCATCCAGCGACCAAACTGAGTCCGAAAGCACCTTTGGAGCCAAAACCCCAGGGCCTGAACGAAGGTGTTCCCACCTCCTGCAGCCTGAAGTGGCCCCCAGCTGAGCCATTCTGTCCCCTCCTGAGGGCCGGGAGAGCCAGCAGGCAGCCCCTTCAGCGTCACGGCCGCTGTATTATTTAACGACCCTGGAGCAATTAGCGTGGCACTGGAGAGCAGCCAGTCCGGGCTGCAGGTGTTAGTGCCTCCCCGGGGCACGGACACCGGGAACAGCTGGGCTCCACCTTCCTGGCTTGCAACTCTCAAGGGCAGTCCCAAAAATAGGCTGCTGCAATCACCTTGGCCAGAGACCCTGCTGACACAAATCACCCTGGCAGAGCGGCGGGAGGGGGAAAACATTGTGATTTGCACAGAGATGAGCACAGACACGACAGAAGGGTGATGATCAAGACAACTCGCCTCTCTACAGACCCGGTCCGTCTGGAGGGGGCAGTTCTGGACCAGCAGGATCACGAGTATGTCATGGATGTACTCACCCAACCCCTAACCCCACCAGTTTGTCTTCTTCCTTCCTTGTAACACCAACTCTCCCCCCTCCACTCCTGTCCCTACTGCATCCTGCTTTGCTGCCCTGTCTCACCACCGACCAAACCTGTTTTGCTGTGCAGCCCCTGGCAGAAGCACTGAACTGCCAGCAGCAGGTGCTGAATGTTGCTTTCCCACTGTAATTAGCAGGCTGAGCTCCTCTCCTCGGCTCTCTGATCTCTGTTTTCATTGCTCTCTGCTGCTCACGGGAAATGTGATAGGCAGGATCCAGGGTCTCGTGTCAGCAGCAGGCATTGCTGAGCACCTTAGCAACAGGAACAGGATGGGATGGGAATGCTGCCGGCAGAAGTACGTGAGACATCTCTGGGTGGGCACCTCACTGAAAGGACACCTCAGTTCTAGCTGCTGCAGGAGTTTCCAAGAGTGTTAACGACTTTGTGGAAGAAAGGGAAGGGTGTTCAGGGTGCCCTTGGAGGAGCCAGTGGCTGTATCTGTGGTAGGCAGATCCCAAGGACCAGCGCAGTGAGGCTGGCTCAGGTGAGCCTGCCTCCTCCACAGCCACTAAAACTGTCCCGCAAGACTCTACATCACTGTTTTTCTGCAGCAGGCACATCCTGACTCATCTTTGGGAGGCATCCTCCAAAATGTCACTGCGAACAAACCTGCTCGGTTTCTGTCACTACCTGCTGAGGCCTCGGCACAGGGAGGCTGTGGGGCAGCTCCCAGGCTGCCTCCCATCCCCACTGCCCTCCCAGGGTGTCCCTAAATGCCTTCAAGGAGCTGCTTGCCTTCCCATGTGCCCTGCCCTGCTGTTTCCCTGTGCGTATCCTAAAGCTCTCCTGGTTGTTGAAGGGGAATTCTTTAGCTGTGACCCAAACCCACCTGATCTGATCATTCCTGGGGGCTGGTGGGGGTGGAGAGCACCTTTCTTGGTGCTTCGAGTGGGGGATTCTGAAGCTCAGGACCTTCACCCAAACACAGAGGCCGAAGATGAATCACAGCACTGAAAAAGGCTTTGTTCTCACAAAAGCTCAAAACTGTCTCCTTCACTGTCCTCATTGACACAGGTCCCCACAGCTGCCCTTTGGGTCTGGGGCTCAGGTCTTTAGTGGCCCAGAAGCCACCAGCACAATGGGCAGATGCTGGGAAAGGCAGCTCCTCTGCAGCTCGGCAGGCTGTGCCCAAATGCTCAGGTGATCAGGAACCTCTCTCCAGGCTGGCCTTCGGGTGAGGAGTGAAGGGTGGCAGCCAGGAGGGATCTTTTCCCATCTTCCCTTAGAGATACCCCCACCAGGACACCCTTTCCCTGGTCTGTCATCACATCTTGGATGCCCATTGCTGCTCACTAAATACCTTCAAAACTCAGGATGCACCCATGGGTCAAAATGCTTTGGATTTTGTTCAAAAACAGGTCAGAAAAGATCAATGAATGTTCAGTTTCTATGTGAGTCACATACAAAGCAGGACAGAGGCACCCCCGACCCCTCTCTTCAGAGTTGGGTGGGCAGAGGCATTTTGTGGTGAGAGCCGTGCCTTCCTCAGCCTCCACTTAAGACATCACTTCTACCCCCAAGCCAGACCCCTCACCACAAGTTGCCCCCCAAACCCAGATGGGAAGGGGGTTGGCTGTGCACAAGTGTGACACAGGAGGAGCCCGCGGGAGGGCTGGGCAGTGTGTGATGGCCTGGGGAGAGAGCAGGGCTTGGCTGGAGAGCTGGGTGAGCCAGCCTGCTCCAAACAACTCCCAACAGCAAAGACCTGAGCTGTGCTTGGAGCCCAGGCTGGTGATGACCTGGCTGGAAGCCAGTCAGGTCCACCTGAGCCTGGGGCAGTGCCAGGCTGGGCTGGAGAGCTGTGAGTGGAGAGGCAGGAACGGGAATGGGCTGGGTGCTGTGGGCACCCCATGAAGGGCACCTTTCATGTGGCTGTGTTCTGTGTCTCAGTGCAGACTCTGACTTTGTGTCCTGAGCACATCCAGGGAGCAAAGTCCCTCCGTTCCCAAGGGATGCCCAAGGGATGCTGCACACATTAGTCCAGCTGGGGACTGAGCAAGGCCAGGGAGTGAGTCCCTGCACGCCTGGGTCTTCACAGCAACCCAGAAATGGTGTCTTGTGTGTGTGATGTTCCCTCACAAGCACTCAGCCCTCCTCTGCTGAGATTCACCGAGGGGGGACGGGCACCAGGAGGAGGAATTTGCAGGGTGTGAGGAAGTGACTTGAGCTGTGGCACAAAAACTCTCTGGGTGGGTGTCATGAGCACACGCTGGGGAGTATCCCGTGGGCCTGAGCTCAGAGCTACATATGCTGCTCCTCTGCCAGCACCAAACATGGCACCTGGCATCTGCTCATCTCAGACCCCATTGGTACATCGAGGCAGTAGGTGGAAAGTCCAAGCCCACAGCAGAGCCCATAAAGGTCGTGTTTTATTCTGGCTGATCTCTTTCGCTTGCCTCATCTCCTGGAGGAAAACGAAGTGATAAACAGCCAGCAGCACAGTTTTGTTAAAAACAAACCAGGGCAAACAAACAGGAGATCATTCTCTCTCCGGTTGGTGTGGGGAATTCTGCTGAGTGGAGAGAGATGCTCTGGGGACAGACGTCACTCCAAGTGCTGCACAGACAACCGACAGTGGGCAGCTCCTCACTGGGACAGCATGGCTGGGGTCAGGGACTTGCTTCCTGGCCTGTGTCCTGAGGAACCTAAACACTTTTTTCCCTCTATAGGATTCATATTCCTGCATTTTCCAGGCTTCCAGTGAGTGGTCCCCACTCCCAGGATCTGCTGAGCCTGACTACAGTCTGTGCCCAGAGCCAGGGGCTCTCCTCAGGTGAAGAAAGCTCTGGGACAGAAGGAAGGAATCCACCTTGTGTGAGCCCTTGCACAGAGCAGAGCAGGCAGGGAAGGAAGGGAAGGATGCCTGGCAGAAGCAGGGATAGCTGCAGCATTCCTGGGCCTTGGAGAGAAGGAAAGCAGGACAGGAAGAGCATAGAAATGTGTTCTGGGAGGTGAAGATGTGCAGAGAAATCACATGCACATGATAGCGTGCAAAGAGGAGGGGAAAGGACAGTGCTGGGCCAGGAGGTGGTGGAGTGGTGGAAGGGTTTGGGAGACAGTTGTTCCTCCTGTTTTAATTCTTACCTTCCTCCCCAGAGTGCCAGGATCTCTGAGTCTTTTACGGGGCTTTACGATCCCAGAACCTGGCAAACCGAGGCACTGAGAAGTTAAGCGAGGCCACCAGAGAAGATGAGAAGGGATTGTGTTACTCTTTTTTCCCCCTGAAACAAAGCAGAGCTGTCAGTTGACACTTCCCGCGCTGCCCCAGCTCCAGAGGGTTGCTGGGGCCGCTTCCAGCAGACAAGAGACGTCAGGGAAGAGACAAGAGACGTGGGGTGAGGCGTGGGATTCCTGCAGCTCAGGGTCCAGTGCAAAGCGGTGCCTGGAGTCGATGTCCTCCCACCGGAGCAGGGAGAGGCAGTTCTGTTCCTGCTGCCTCCCGGGAAGCACAGGACCAGGAAGCTTTGAGCCCTGGCAGCCTGGAGGCATCCTGGGAACCTGGTTTTTGAGGCTGCCTGCTAGGAAAAGGGTTAGGAAATCAGGCAGACTGCCATCTTAAGTCTGCCCGGCTTTTGGCAAAAAATCTGCCCAAAAGATACAGCTCCCTGAAACGTTTCAGCTTTGACAAATGTGTGGTTTTTTGTTGTGTGGTGGTGTGTTTTTTTTTTAATGAAAACCCCAACTCCACTGCATTGAAAACTTGCCCGACTGGTCGGAGGATAGTTCAGCCAGCCCGTAGGAGAGCAGGGCAGCAGGCCCATCTCCCTGCACACAGGCTGCCTATTGTTCTCTGTGCAGAGCAGGAGGAGGGCTTGCATTAACCACAGGGTGGGACCACTGCAGTGGATCCCCCCACCCAGGCAGACCCCGACTCTGTGTAGGCAGTGTCCACACCTCTCCAGCCTGCAGGATGGCTCCCCAAGCCCTGGAGCAGATCCAGACAGGCGGGCCAAGGCTAAATCTGCCCGCACAACCCCTCAGCTGGCACGGCAGCACCAGCAGGATTTTGCTGTCCCGTACCCATCTTTGGGGGAATGACCCTCAAGGATGTCAGTTTGTAAGCTGACAGAGGGAGGGGTTAGATAGGATAGTGGGAAGAAATTGTTCCCTCTGAGGGTGGGGAGGCCCTGGCACAGGTTGCCCAGAGAAGCTGTGGCTGCCCCATCCCTGGAAGTGTCCAA